>CAUYQG010177238.1:0-12109 GCA_963574415.1 Tarsius wallacei
TTCTGCCTCAGCCTTCTGAGTAGCCGGAATTACAGGCGCGCGCTACCACGCCCGGCTAATTTTTTAGATTTATTGTAGAGATGAGGTTTCGCCTGCCCAGGCGGGTCTCGAACCCGCGGGCTCAGGCAATCCACTCACCTCGGCCTCCCAAAGCGCGGGATTACAGGCTGAGCCACCGAGCCCGGCTCTTCCCTGACTCTTAAGACTATCTTTTTATTCTTTGAACCCAAGCCCTTCTAAGACAAAGAAAGATGTCAGGTGGCTTATTTGTCATCTAATTCTAATCAATGTTCCTTCTACTGGTAAAGAAAGTTAACAGCATCAAAAACCAATGTGTTCTCACACGCAGGTCTATAGTCAATACTCTGTAGAGAATAATCATAATGACTTACATATATAAGTCATTTTGTAGTGTACTGAGCACTTTCACAGCTATCTTATTGGCTCTGCTTAACACTCTGTATGGTAGGCAGGGATTACCAGCCTAGATTTAAAGACAAGACTGGGGTTCAACGAGGTTAAGTGCCCTGCTCAAGATCCCACAGTTAAAAGGTGATGGAGATATGAACCCAGATCTTCTAACATCCAGGCCAGTGCATTTTCTCACTATATCATGCTAATAAAGGTATGTCTCTAATGAAATGGGCTCTCAGCTGCTAAATTTACCTTCAGGATTGGCCAGTGCATGGGATCTACGCTCTGGAGGATAAGCATCACAGCAGCTGAAGAAAATAAATATTGGGGCCGGGCACGGTGGCTCAAGTTTGTAATCCCAGCACTTTGGGAGGCAAAGGCGAGAGGATTGCCTGAGCTTAGGAGTTCAAGACCAGCCTGAGTAACATAGCGAGATCTCGTCTCTACAATAAATTAAAAAATTTGCTGGGTGTGGTGGCGCATGCCTGTGGTTCCAGCTACCTGGAAGACTGAGGCAGAAGGATCGCCTGAGTCCAGCAGGTTGAGTGTGTCACTGCGCTCCAGCCTGGGTGACAGAGTGAGATTCCAACTAAAAAATATATATATTATTATTGGGAAAACCTATGGGAAGTTCTGTTTTTCTCAAAGAGTTATGTCTTTAAAAACTAAAAAAGAGCCGGGCTCGGTGGCTCAGCCTGTAATCCCGCGCCTTTGGGAGGCTGAGGTGAGTGGATTGCCTGAGCCCGCGGGTTCGAGACCTGCCTGGGCAACTTGGCGAGACCTCATCTCTACAATAAATAAAAAAAATCAGCCAGGCGTGGTAGCGCTCGCCTGTAATTCCGGCTACTCCGAAGGCTGCAGCGGAAGGATCGCTGGAGCCCAGCAGGTCCAGTCTGGGTGACAGAATGAGACTCCAACTCAAAAAATAAAAATAAAAATAAAAACTAAAAAAGAAGTGCCATTATGCACAGCATAAAATTCTTAAATGACTCTAGCTTCCCTAGTTTTTTCTGTGGCCCTGTTTTTATCTCAGTACAGAGACTAACTTGCAGTTCTGAGTTAAAGTCTGGTAGGGTAATGCCTTAATACTCAAGGTGTAGTGGATGGATGATAGATGGATAGCATAAACATTGTTTAGTAGCTTGTTAGAAATGCAGACTCTCAGGCCAGTTTCTCATCCCAGACCTATTTAATAAGAATCTGCATTTTAACAAGATCTCCCAAGTGATTTATGTGCACACTTGTTTGAGAAACACTACATTAATACATATTTGCAGATATATGTCAATATCATATGGAAAGGATGCTATACTAGCATATTCATTAACAAACAAACAAAATACAAAGTCTGTTTCAGAGAAAACGTATAGTATGGAACAACCAAGATAATTTGTAGGTCAAAAGACGTGAAAATCAAAACATTTTACTTAGGTTCTAACTAATTTAGCTAGTTCAAATGACCATGAGATTGAAGCTGTGCTGGTTAGCATATTAGAACAGACAAACTTTCAATCCAAATGATTTTTCTTAGTAGCATAAGCAGTAAATATAGGAAGACTTCCCATTTTTCATATTACCCTTACAATCACAACCACAAAATTTTACCATTTGTAAAGAGCCTACAATCACTGAACCACATATTTCTCTGCTCTGGCTATGTATTAAAATCATTTGAGGAAATTAAAAAACCTGTCATGGCCCCACCACCAGAGATTCTGACTTAATTATCAGGCTAGGGGCCTGGGCTCCCCATGACTGGAATATGTAGCCATCGTTGAGAACCACTGACTACCCAACCCCTCCATTCTATAGATGAGGGAATTGGGGGTTTAATTAAAATGGTACCAATATAGCATATTTTTAAAAAAATTTTTTCATCAATAAGTAAAGATTTATATAACCTGAAACTTGATGACCAAATGAGGCTTAACTGTTTTGGCAATTGTTTGCCATTTACTTTTTTGTTTGTTTGTTTTTTTAGGAACAAAACGTCTTTGTCCTTTAACCTGTGATCACCAGCTAGCCTTTCCAACCCTTCTTTGGAAGACTTATCACCCAAATGTCTGCCCACAGGAGCTGACTCATGCAAGTTTCAAAAGAATATAACTTAAAATAACATAGTTGACTTCCACTTTTTAACTTTCTCTAACAGAAGCAACTTCAGTATACATTCAAATAGTTAGAAGAGCTATTTTAAATAGCTTATAAAATTAAAAACCAAACAAGGATCAAAATATGACAGGTAAACAAGAAGTGTGGTGATTTTTTTTTTAATAGCTACACCTTCTTTGTCACCAAGGGTGGGGTTTATTTCCCTTGGCACTGAGCAGGCTTATGATTGCTTTAACCAATAAAGCAGGGCTCAGCAAACTATTTCTGTAAACAACCAGATAGTAAACACTTTAGATTTTGCAGACCATGTGGTCTCTATTGCAGCTACTTGACTCTGTCATTACCGTGTGAACTGTAGTGTGACAGTACATAAATGAATGGACATGGCTGTGTTCCACTAAAACCTTTAAAAAAACTCATAGCAGATGAATTTGGCATTGGGTCACAGTTTACGGATTCCTGTAACAGAGAATGGAAGAAGAATGCCATGTGACTTCTGAAACTAGGTCATAAAAGGTCACACAGCTTTTGCCTAGGTCTCTGGGGAACACTTACTCTTGCGAAGCTCTCCCTCTTGGAACTTGGCCACCATGCTGTGGGAAGCTCAAGCTACAGAGAGAAGCCACATGTAGGTTCTCTGGTCAACAGTTCCAGCTAAGCTAAGTCCCTTTGTGTAATCCCAGCACAGGCACCAGCTATGTGAGTGAAAAAGCCTCCAGATGATTCCATTTCCAGCCTTTCAAGTCACTCCTCAGCATTTGAGTCTTCCCAGCTGAGTCCCTGGACATCACTGAGCAGAGACAACGTGTCTACACCCTGCCCTATCTGAATTCTGTAAGGAGAATAAAATTGTTGTTGTTTATATGTTGCTAGATTTAGAAGTGGTTTGTTATACAGCAATAGATATGGAGTAGATTATGGAATGGGGTAGCTTAAAAATCTAAGAGCACACATGGAAGGCTAAAAATCTCAGAAAAGAAAACTGGAGTGAAATAATTCAATTAAAAATGTTTATCCCCCCCCCAAAATCTATGCTTTTTTAATGAGTCATAAATGTAAAAGAACTTGTAAGTCTCGTTCATAAGAAATAACATAAACACTCTAGTGTAATAGCTAATCCAAAAGAATCGAGTGAAGATGAAATCAGGACATAGAAACAAAAACAAAAACAAAAAATTGATGAAACTTCTGAACAGGAACAAAAACATAACGAAACCAACAGGGCCAGGCACAGTGGCTCACACCTGTAATCCCAGTACTTTAGGAGGCTGAGGCAGAAAAATCACTTGAGGCCAGGAGTTTGAGGTTAGTTCGAGCTATGATTGCACCACTGCACTCAGACCTGGGTGACACAGCCAGACCCTGTCTCTAAAAATAAAAATAAAGCAACAAACAATAGCAATGCTCAGAAGCCCACTGCAGAAGGTAGTGAAGAATGAGATAAAGACATTTTACCTTTAGCCCTTGAAGAGAAGGAAAATAAAGAATACCTAAAATCTTTATTTAAATTTTGATCATCCTTACTATAAGAAAAGGATTGGCAGTAGTGAGAAACTGCTGGTGGGGGGGGGGATTTACAGTAGTGGGAATCTGCAGGGGGTGGGGGGACACACCTCATCAACAAGGGTACCTGCATAATGAACATTTGTATACCTAACCCTGAGTTGTACCCCACATCTTTTTTTTTTTTTTTGAGTTGGAGTTGCACTCTGTCACCCAGGCTAGAGTGCAGTGGCACACTCATAGCCACCCCAGCATTGACCTGTTGGCTTCGGCTATCCTTCCGCCTCAGCCTTCCAAGTAGCTGGAACTACAGAAGCCCACTACCACACCCGGCTAGTTTTTGATTTATTGTGGAGATGAGGTCCCACCAAGTTACCCGAGGTGGTCTCAAACCCGCCAGCTCAGGCAATCCTCTCGCCTCGGCCTCCCAAAGTGCTGGGATTACAGGTTGAGCCATCAAGCCCAGCCATACCCCACATCTTTAAAATTAAAAATTAAAAAAAAATTTTTTTTATTATCTTGAGAAAGCAAAACTTACATGATTACGTATGGATGAACACGAGGCTGATGAAATCCGGGAAAGTCTCTACTCTAGTAACTTCCAAATACTGCTGGGTTGCTAGACAAATTCTGGTAAAGAGGTCATGAGAAAGTACGTTGAGACGACAGTGAACAGTGTTGTGTTGGGAAATACAGCAGGAACCGAAGTTAGAGATCTGTGAGAGCTGCCTTTGGGAAGAAGCCCTACGGAGAATAAAATTTTCACACGTCTTCATGACCACCAGTGCCCTGGAGGACATAGCAGAGAAAGAATATGGTGTAGTGAGTTTCGTTGATGAATCTCATACCTGAGAGAGGGATATGTGGGCTTCCTGCCTTATGAAGCTGATGCAGACATTTTGGTTGTGTAACTTCACACTGCAAAACTGAGAAGTTGGGGCTAAAGATGGAGGACTGTTGTAGCCAGGTGTACATTATGTCCAGTAGATTTCCTCCAGAAAGGAAAGTTGCTGCTTCAAGACTTGCAGAGCTATCTCTAAACTATCTACACACTCTGCTCTTCCTGGGCCTTAAATATGTGGTTGATAAAATGGGTGTCTATTATGGGAGTGTCTTCTGTAATGGGAGGGACTGAAAAAGCTTGTTCTTTTATTCATCTGTCACCATATCTGCTTTTAGAACATGCCTATGTGTACCTGTCCTTTCTCAGAACAATGAAGAAAGGAGTAACGAACTAGAGAAAATTTGTCATTCTCAATGGACAGGCAGGCGTGACGCTTTTGAAACTTGAGTGGATCTCCCACAAACACTTATTTCATGTTTTGATAGCGTAAATGGTGATGCAGTACAAGCTGGCTCAACCATATAGCTGGCTGAACGTTGTACTCAGCGGTGCATTAGGGTATTTTGGTTTCATTTTTATCATTGTTGTTCTTTAAAATGTCCTATCTTGCCGGGCTCGGTGGTTCAGCCTGTAATCCCAGCACTTTGGAAGTCCGAGGTGAGTGGATTGCCTGAGCCCACGGGTTCGAGACCCACCTGGGCAACTTGGTGAGACTTCATCTCTACAATAAATCAAAAATTAGCCGGGTGTAGTAGCTTGGAAGGCTGAGGCGGAAGGATCGCCGGAGCCCAGCAGGTCAAGGCTGCGGTGGCTGGGAGCGGCCACTGCACTCCAGTCTGGGCGACAGAGTGAGACTCCAACTCAAAAATAAAAATCAAAATGAAAAAATAAAATAAAATGTCCTATCTTTTATAATACACTTTGAGGGAAAAACTCTCCAGGAGGTAGATCTCTGATGTTTTCTTTGCAGATGCAGTTTGACTGCAGTGTCATATCACTAAAAGGGTGATGGAAAATGTTATCCTGAATTTGAGGGAGGCATAAATCTGATAACCAAATTTGATATTCAAATAAAACTCCCTGGGAAATTCTGCAGAGCTCAGCAAAGTAACCTAGAATTTCATCTAACCTCTGAGAGTTACAATAAAGAATCCCTAAATGATCTAACAGTGAAGCACATTATTCTGGAAATTAAGGACTTATTCTCAGAACAGCACCTCAAAGCTCGTAAATGCTTATCTCTGATGCCATCTGTCATGGGACAACTCAAATTCAACACATGGGAGAAACACCAAGCTGACTTGTACAAAAATGACTGAGCCAATCCTGACAGGCTCTCAGCCAAGCTTTGTTGTTTGAGAATCAAGTGGAAACACTGAGGGAAAGAGGTAGAGCTTCCACCCACCATTTATGAAGCCCTTCATCTGCCCAGCATCAAGTTTTTCCATAATGTTTATGCAATTTTTTCCTTTAAAAAAAAATAGACCGGGCGCGGTGGCTCACACCGGGTGCGGTGGCTCACACAGCACTTTGGGAGGTCAAGGTGAGAGGATTGCCTGAGCTCACGGATTTGAGATCAGCCTGGACAACTTGGCGAGACCTCATCTCTACAATGAATCAAACAATTAGCCGGGTGTGGTGGTACGCGCCTGTAGTTCCAGCTAGTTGGAAGGCTGAGGTGGAAGGATCGCTGGAGACCAGCAGGTCGAGCCTGCGGTGGCTGTGAGCATGCCACAGTACTTCAGCCTGGGCGACAGAGTGACTCTGACTTAAAAAAAAAGATAGAGACAGGGTTTTGTTATGTTACCTACACTGGTCTCAAATTCCTAGGCTCCACCAGTCCTCCCACCTCAGCCTCTCAAAGTGCAGGGATTACAGGTGTGAGCCACTGCACCTGGCTTATGTCAATGCATGGTTGAATGGCCTATGCGTCTTCCTATGATGAAAATTGAGAATGAACACTATGAAAATAGACAAAAACATCTCAAAGCTTAGCTGTGGGACACTTTGACAGAACAAAGGTTAAATAACTTGGATGATTCAGAAACCACTGAAAAAATCTAAGGAGCTGTTTTAAATAGGGTTTCTCCTATATTTGATATTTAGAGGAAAATCTGAAAGATGTTCATAGGTCACTTAATCACTGAATATGTCTATAGGCTTTGGATTTAATACATTAGCCATTGATAATCCATCTGTTTAAACAATCACTATTTGAATGCTGACACTTTGAAGAGCTACCTACCTTTTTCTTCCAGAAGATAGCCTGAAAGGGCCACGTTTCATTTTTGCATACTCTCTGGTACTGGCACTCTGGGATTATTTTAAAGTCATTTTGGACCCAGTACTTAGTATCTACATAGATCTGGTTACATTGAGGTATCAGTACATTAAAGGAATACATTTTGTGGAGGTGTGGGAGGAAGGAATACATTTTATAAAATGTCACAGTCTTACAACTGACCTTTCACTAATAAGACTTTTAAGTATGCTGTTAAAAATCCCTAATGTACAGTAAGGGAATTAATTACCAGTAGGAGAAACTATGAGCTCACCCAAGAAGATTGTCTGTGAAGGATTTGCTCTTTATCAAGCGCACTGAAGGAACAATTGGAAAGGAAGGGCATGGCATTGTTCTACTTGTGTGCTACTGTTTGCATTCCTTTGTTGAACCTATATCTTCCTGTGTCATAAGCTTTTTATCACGTATATGTCAAACAAAATGATGCATTTATGGGCAAGACAAAATCAGAAGCCCTGGATACTGACAACTGATTTATCTTCTTTTTTTCAAGACTATGTCTACTTCCTCATCTAGATTTAAAATAAAAACCTGAAAAACTGACTAAAATAAGTGTTTTGTGGTTTGACAATACTATAGAAGATATGGCTATTATTTTTGGTGAAAAATATCAATTTTGTACAGCTTATTTCAATCTAAATAAAATGTGAATTTAAAAAGTGTTTGTTTTAAAAAACATTTCTGCCAGGTGTGGTGGCTCACTCCTGTAATCCCAGCACTTTGCAAGGTAGAGGCTAGATAATTGCTTGAGTCCAGGAGTTCGAGACCAACCTAAGTAACATAGCAACAACACCTCATCTCTACAAAAGTAAAAATAAAATTAAGAAAAAAATTGCTTCATTGACCTCTACTACCAGAGTTGCTATTAAAAAGTCAGATACCAGGCCGGGCTCGTTGGCTCAACCTGTAATCCCAGCACTTTGGAAGGCCGAGGTGAGTGGATTGCCTAAGCCTGCTGGTTCAAGACCAGCCTGGGAAACTTGGTGAGACCTCATCTCTACAATAAAATAAAAAATAGCCGGGCATGGTAGCACCTGCCTGTAGTTCCGGCTACTTGGAAGGTTGAGGCAGAAGGATCGCTGGAGCCCAGAAGTTCGATGCTGGGGTGACCATGAGTGTGCGTGCCACAGCACTCCAGCTTCAGGGTGATGCAGTGAGACTCCAACTAAAAAAGAAAAAAGTCAGATACCATTCAGACTCTTTATCCTTTCCAGTGATTTTATTTTCTTCTCTATGAGGTTTTGTTCTATCTCCAGTGTTCTGAAATAATATGTTTTGGTATGAATCTTTTTTTGATCCATTGTGGTAGGGTCTCAATGAATCCTCTCAACTTGGAATTTTTTTTTTCCCAGAGTTTCATTCTGTCGCCCTGACTGGAGTGCAGTGGCACAATCACGGCTACCTCAACCTCGACCTGCTGGGCTCAGGCAATCCTTCCACCTACATCTTCTAAGTAGTTGGGACTACAGGCATGTACTATCTATAGGCATGCCTGACTAATTTTTTGGTTTATTATGAAAACAAGGTCTCTCCAAGTTGCCCAGGCTGGTCTCGAACTCCTGGGCTCAGGCAATCCTTTTGCCTCAGCTTCCCGAAGTGCTGGATTACAGGCATGAGGCACTGCACCCAGCTCAACTTGGAAATTTATGTTCTTCATCTCTGTAAAATATTTTAAAATTATTTCTTAAATAATTTTAATCTTTTATATTTCTTTGGGATCAGTTGTGACTTGATCTTTTGCATTTCTGATTGTGTTTATTTGGACTTTTTCTTGGTCAGTCTAGCTATTTATCCTTTCAAAGAACCAGCTTTTTGTTTCATTGATTTTTTTGTATTATCTTTTTGTCTTCTATGTCCCAAATTTGGGCTTTTATTTTTGTGATCTGGATTCTTCTGCTGAAGATAGGGTTTTGGTGGTCTAGCTTTTTCAGCTTCCTTAGGTGATTTGTTAGACTGTTAACTTGTGATCTTTCCGTTTTCTTCATGTGTGTTCGTAGAGATATGAAGTCCCCTCTTATTACTGCTTTCATGGCATCCCAGAGGTTTTAGTGAGATGTTTCTTCATTTTCATTTGTTGCCACGTATATTTTAATCTCTGTTTTGATTTCCATGTTGACCCAGGAGTTGCTTAGCATCATGCTGTTTAGTGTCCGTGTTTTTGTAGGTTTTAGGGGAAATTTGTTGGTGTTGATATTTATTTTTACTCCACTGTGATCTGAAAAGGTACATGGCAGGATTTCAATATTGTGAAATTTGTTTATGCTTGATTTATGTCTGAGGATGTGGTTGATCTTAGAGTATATTCCATGTGGTGATGAATAGAATGTATATTCCGTGGTTGTTGGGTGGAGTGTTCTGTGGGTATTAATTAAATCCATTTGGTCAAGCGTCATGTTAAAGTTCCAGATCTTCTTGTTGAACTTTTGTCTTGATGATCTGTCTAGGGTTGTGAGTTAGGTATTTAACTTCCCAGCTATGCTAGTGTTAGAGTTAATATCTTTTTTAAGTTTACCTAGAAGTTGCTTTATGAAAGCTGGTGCTCCTATGTTGGGTGCATATATGTTTAGGATGGATTGAACCTTTTATCATTATGTAGTGGCCTTCCCTTTTTAAATTTTTGATAGCTTAAAGGGCATTTTGTCTGCTATTAAGATCATGACTCTTCCTTTCTTTTGTGTTCCTTTCACCTAAAATTTTGTTTCCCATCCTCTTACTTTGAGTCTGTGAGTGTCCTGTCTGGTGAGATGAGTCTCTTGGAGACAATATATGTTGCCTCATGACATTTTGTCCACTTTGCCATTCTGTGTCTTTTCAGTGGTGCATTTAGTCCATTCACAGTCAGGCTAATTACTGAAATGTGAGAATTTATCCCTGTCATGCTATTGTTGTTGCTGTTTGTTTGTTGTCTTTCTTTTGGTATTTTGGTTGATTCATGTATATTTTCAATCTTTTTCTTGCATTCTTATGAAGGGTATTGTCATTATTTTTTTCCTTTCTTCTGTGTTTAATACTTTCTTAAGTGTTTCTTGTAGAGCTGGTCTGGAGGCAGCATAAGCTCTTAGGAATTGAATGTCTGGGAAAGATTTTAATTCTCCATCACTGATGAAGCTTAGCTTAGCTGGGAAGGTAATTCTTGGTTGAAATCGTTTATCTTTGAAAACTTTGAAGATTGGACTCCAAGCTCTCCTAGCCTGAAGTGTTTCTGTAGATAAGTCTGCTGCCATTCTAATTGGTCTTCCCCAGTAGGTAGCCTCACCTTTTTCTATTGCTGCCTTTAGAATTTTTTCTTTTATACCTACTTTGTTTAGGCAAATTACTATGTGTCTAGGAGTTGGTTTTCTCATTTGTTGTCTTGCAGGGGTTCTCTGAATCTCTTCTGTTTGAATGGTCATGTCACTGATGAGACGAGGGAAGTTTTCTTGGATTATTCCATGTAATGTTTGTTCCAGAGTGGTCTCTATCTCTCTGCCTCAGAAAGTCCAATTACTCTTAGGTTCAGCCTCTTGAAATAATCGCTCATTTCTTGAAGGTTTTATTCTGTCTTTTTAAACTTCTTCTCTCTGTTTTTGACAATTTGGGTTAATTCCATATTTTGGTCCTCAAGCTCTGAGATTCTTTCTTCTGCTTGGCTAATTCTGCTTTCCATGCTCATCAATTTGTTATTTATTTCATTCACTGTATTCTTTATTGCTTTTATCTCAATTATCAACTTCATTCTTTCCTCTTATCTCTTCTCAATTCTATTTATTCTCTGTATTAATGCCTTGATATCTGGGCTTGTGGTTTGAGATCAGTCATTCTGGGTGCTCTTCATTGTTTGTGTTCTGAAGTCTGTATTCTCAGTCTCTGACCTCGCAGGGATCTGTGTGAGATCCATATTCTTCTTTTGGTTTTTCTTCATTTGTGTAGATCCCCCCCTTTTTTTTTTTTACCTCTTCTTTAATTTTGTTGTTCAGGGATGGGGGTAGCTTTTATTTCTGTTTGCTCAATCTCCCATTCTTCCTTATGTGGATCATCTGGTTTTGTTCAATTCTGAAGCTGTACTGTGGGTGGGGGGGGCTGTACTTTTTGCAGTTTTGAGATTTAATTGAGGGGGGAGCTGTGATTCAGAAACTTTCTGTAGATCCCAGTATCTGCTGACAGGTGTGTGGGCCCCCCCCACCGAACCCACTGCCCACTGTTACAATCTGTTCATCCAGTGGGGGGGTATAGGTTTGCCCCCTGAAATCAAAATGTGGTAAGAAAAGGAAAAGAACAGAAAAAGGAAGGAGGGAGATTAGAGGAAGGTGGAGAGAGAGAAGAATAAGAGGGAAAACAGACAGGCATACCAACTAACAGATGAAAAGAGATACAAACAAAGACAGAAAAGACTTTTTTAAAAAAATACAGACAATGATACAAACACACAAACTGACAAAAAAAAACCCAAAAACCCTATTGATGTATTCGCCCTCAAAAATACTCACACACAAACAGGAAGTCCAAAAAAACCAGAGATAATATAACAGAAGCAAAGCAAGTATGAAAACGTAATCAAAAACAGAAAGAAGCTGGGCTCGGTGGCTCAGCCTGTAATCCCACGCCTTGGGAGGCTGAGGTGAGTGAATTACCTGAGCCCGCGGGTTCGAGACCCACCTGGGCAACTTGGCGAGACCTCATCTCTACAATAAATAAAAAATTAGCCAGGCGTGGTAGCGCGTGCCTGTAGTCCCAGCTACTTGGAAGGCTGAGGCGGAAGGATCACCAGAGCCCAGCAGGTCGAGGCTGCGGTGGCCGGGAGCGGCCACTGCACTCCAGTCTGGGCGACAGAGCGAGCCTCCAACTCAAAAAAAAAAAAAAAAAAGAAGAACCAAAATGAACTGATCTAATACAATAATATTTTCTGTTTAAAGCAGGATGGATATGTTCTAATAAAATATTTAACGACAGTATGC
>CAUYQG010177241.1:0-15190 GCA_963574415.1 Tarsius wallacei
TTCCAAGTAGCTGGAACTACAGGCATGCACTACCACGCCCGGCTAATTTTTTGATTTATTGTAGAGATGAGGTCTCGTCAAGTTGCCCAGGCGGGTCTCGAACCCGCGGGCTCAGGCAATCCACTCACCTCAGCCTCCCAAAGCGAGGGATTACAGGCTGAGCCACCGAGCCCGGCTGATTTCTTAATAATGGCCATTCTGACTGGTGTTAGGTGGTATCTCTGTGGTTTTAATTTGTAGTTCTGTGATGATGAGTGGTGAAGAGCATTTTAAAAATATGTTTGTTGACTGTTTATGTATCTTCTTTTGAGCGATGTCTATGCATGTCATTAGCCCACTTTTTAATGGGATTGTTTGCTTTTTTCTTGCTGATTTGTTTGAGTCCTTTGTAGATTCCAGATATTAGTCCTTTGTCAGATGTATGGTCTGCAAATATGTTCTCCCATTCTGTAGGTTGCCTGTTTGCTCTATGGCCTATTTCTTTTGCTGTGCAGAAGATTTTTAGTTTAATTAAACCCTGCTTATTTATTTTTGTTTTAGTTGCATTTATTTTTGGTGTTTTAGCCATAAATTCTTTGCTTAGGCCAATGTCCATAAGAGTTTTTCCTAGGTTTTATTCTAGGATTTTTATGGTTTCAGGTCTGACATATCCACCCCAAGAAACAGAGGTCATTATAAAAAAATAAAGACATCTGCACCCGCTTGTTCATTGCAGCACAATTCACAGTTGCAAAGATGTGGAATCAACCTAAATACCTATCAGCTGATCAGTGGATAATGAAAATGTGGTATATAGACACAATGGAATACTACGCAGCCATAAAAAAGAATGAAATCATGTCCTTTGTAGCAGCATGGATAGAGCTGGAGATCATCATTCTAATGAACTGAAAACCAAACACTGCATGTCCTCACTCATATGTGGGAGCTAAACGATCACAAAGATGGGAATAATAAACACTGGGGATGCCAATAAGGGGAGCACAGAGAGGAGTTTAGGGTCCAGAAACTAACTATGGGGCACCATGTTCACTATCTGGGGAATGGACCACCTGAGACCCAATCCCCACCACCATACAATATGTCTATGTAACCAATATGCGTGTGTACCCCAGAATCTAAAATTTAAAAAATGGAAAAAAAATGAAATGAACCTCACTCAACCTAGGAAGGACTACTCTCATATCATGGCAGAGTACTTGACTCTGTTAGCCAAGTGGCTCTTTGGGGTTTTTTAGTATAAAAACTAACTGTGTTATAGTACAGTATGTATGCGAGTCTGTGAGAAAGATAATTGTAACAAAAATATAGGAGCAAATATAATTGAGTTGCAAATTAAAAATGCTTTAGGTTTTTGTTTTTTTTTTAGATAACACAACTGGCATCCTAGATATCTCCTGTTTCAGACATCTAGCCTTTCTTGAGTCGGTCAGCGCCTGCAATTCAGAACTGAGATATCAGTGTTGAAAGAACACTTACTCCAAGGAGAAGTCAGACATAATGGAAGCTGGAACCCATCAGGGACAGGCAAAGAGTACACGTCCTATGAAACATGTAGGATTAGGGGGGTGTTTAGATTTCAGAAATTGCAATCAGAGGTTTGCTTCAGTCTTCATGCTGTCAGATTGGGGAAGTGTAACTTTGAGTACAGCTACCAGAGACACACAAAACCACCTTCCTCGTATGTGGCAGTCTTTGCCACTTCTAGCAAGTTATAAAATTATATAAAAGGAGCTGAGCTGATACCATCACCTGGATTGTTACTTACAAAAAAAAAAACCCTTCCAAATCTGAGAATTATTAAGAAGTGAGACTATCCCTTAATTGCAGCATGTTCTACACTGCACAAAAAGACTTATGTGGTCAAGAAAATTGGCAGTGTTCTGATGATCACATTTAACAGCTGGAAGACTCCTATTCAAACTACTTTTGTAGTAATAAAGCTAATAATTTTTTTTTCACCAACTGCTGTGATAGCCATAATTCTGTTTTGTTAAGATGTCTTGTTCTCTATATTTGAAAGCAAGCATACATACTTATTTTGGTCCATCATTATTATAAATATAGTGGGGCGTGGTGTGGTAAAGCTGTCTTTATTTTTATATTTTTGGGATTTTATTTCTTTTCTCCACTTATTTTTGAAATTTTTATCAACTGCCTGTCACTTTACATTTTAAAGTTTTTAATACATCGAAAATGGCTAAGCATCAGTGAAGTTTGTTTTCGAGTGCTCATGCCAAGCATAACATCCTGTTCTTTTTTGTCTTGTGTGTGGTCTCTTGATTAAGCAGTTCACTTTTATAGCTGGGCATGGTGGCTCACACCTGTAATCTCAGCATTTTGAGAGGGAGGCTGAAGTGGGAGGATTTCTTGAGCCTAGGAGTTTGAGATCAGCCTGGACAACATAGCAAGACTTCATCTCTACAAAAAAAATCAAAGAATTAGCCATGGGTGGTGGTGTGAGCCTGTAGTCCCAGCTACTCAGGAGGCTGAGGTAGAAGGATGGCCTGAGTACAGGAGGTCGAGGTGGTCATAAGCTATGATGATGCCACTGCACTCCAGCCTGGGCAACAGAATGAGACCCCAACTGAAAAAAAAAAAGATTTAATTTAAAAACTTTCAGTTGTAAAAGCTTTACATATGGTGGTGATGCGTGCACAACACTGTGGATGTACTTAATAATACCACTGAACTGTATACTTTAAAATGGTTATGATGGTAAATTTTGTCATATGTATTTGATAATTTTTAAAAAGTTGTATATGCACACAGTTAAAAATGCAAACAGCACAAAACAATATCTGCAAAAAAAAAGTTTATTCCTCGCAGCAGTCTCTTTCCCAGAGGCTCCATCCCTAACACATCCCTACACATTTCTTGGGTAGCCTTCCAGAAACTTTTCGTGTATATTCAAGCATAGGACTCTGTTTTGAAAGAATTGTGTAATGGGAAAACAAAACCAGATTGGTCTTGTAGAGGCTGAGGCCGGGGGAGGGAGAAGAGAATGATGAATGAGGGAGAGATGAGTGGGTGAGGTGAGGTTGGTGGTGACCGAGCTCTAATTTGGAACATTTGTGTAAGCTCCTCTTGCTTGGGTCTCATGCTGTGCTATTTCATCAAGGAGCAGGGAGCTGAATTGGGAAGTTGTGGGAAGCTAGGAGGAGACAGGCGAGTTCCACAGAGTTGTCGTTTGTTGTAGTCCACAGGGAGATAGCTGTGAGTAATGGGGTGAAGTTAAGCAGAGAGGAATTTAGGCTGGGAAAATCAGGACAAATTTCACAATGGGGAGAGCTTGTAGACATGTCCGTGGGGAGGTAATAGATGCCTTGCCACTGGAGGGGCTGGAAATAAGACTTGACACAAAGCATGAGAAAATGGATGATAGGGGACTGTCCCTGGGGGTTGGTGCGGTGACCTTAATCAGGCTCTTCCCTGCCTAGCTTTGGATTCACTGATTCAGTCTCAAATGATCCAAGGGAGAGAAACAATTGCTTGGAAAATGGCCGTAGGGGATAATGGCTATTGACAGCAGATATTGGCTGACGCTCCACACAGGTTAACTCCCTCTATCCCTCCATCCATGTATTCTTTCATTTATTCATCCATTTAACCAATAGTTTTTCAATGGCTACTAAGTACATTCAGAGTATGGAGGGCACTTTAAGTAGGCTGGTAAGAAAAGTCATCTCAAGAGGGGACACATGCCTAGACTTGTGAATCAGATTGAGAAGAACCGGGAAAGAACATCCCAGACAGAGGGGACAACCCGTGCAAAGGCCACAAGTGAGAAAAGGCTTGGCAGGTATGAGGACCAGAAGAGGTCAGCGTGGCTAGTTGGTTAAAGAGAGGTGAAGAGGCCTAAAGAGATTGAAAATGAAGTTGAAGAGGCATGCGAGAGTCAGATTAGTCATGGTCTGGTGGGCTCTGGTTGGAATTTTGTTTTAAGAGAAATGGTATTTGAGCCGGGCTTGGTGGCTCAGCCTGTAATCTCGCACTTTGGGAGGCTGAGGTGAGTGGATTGCCTGAGCCCGTGGGTTTGAGACCCGCCTGGGCACTTGGTAAGACCTCATCTCTACAATAAATAAAAAAAAATTAGCCAGGTGTGGTAGCGCGCGCCTGTAGTTCCAGCTACTTGGAAGGCTGAGGAGGAACGATCGCTGGAGCCCAGCAGGTCGAGGCTGCGGTGGCCGGGAGCGGCCACTGCACTCCAGTCTGAGTGACAGAGTGAGACTCCAACTGAAAAAAAAAAAAAAAAAGAAAAAAAAAGAAATGGTATTTGGATATGAATTTTGGAAGGCCTTTATTTCTGCTTTTAGACTTTCTTTGTACCTTGCAGTTCCTACTTTTTGAGAGTCAGGTGTGGGAGTCAGACAGAGGAGGGAGATTTTGTTGAAGAAGGGTTTGGTGCAGAGCTTGTATCATCACATGTGGGAAAGAAAAGTTAGGCAATGAGCTGAGACTGGGGGAAGAAGTCAGTCTGTGGTGTCATTCTGCTTTTACTTCAGGGGGTTGGAATTTTCAGGGGAAGTCCCATGGTCTAAAGGCAATCCATACGGGAAGAGGACCACCTAAGGTGAATCAGCTGAAATGGAAAGCAGTGTCTAACAGTAGAAATATTTTTTAAAAGTTTGGAATTTAATCTTGAAAGCTGAAACCGGAAATTATATAAATTTTTCATAAAAGCCATTTTTCAATTGTAGTTGCAACTATGGTCTAATTATTTGAAAAAAGATCCAACTATTTAATTTTCTTCCTGCAAGTTTTCTGATAAAATTACATGCTGACACTGCACATCCTTGACTTCATGTTTACTTTTATTGTATAAGCATAAAATCATAAAAGTTGTTTATTTTTGCCAAATTAGAACTTGATCACTTTTATAAGAGCCTTTCTTAGTCCTTCAAGATTTGGATCAGTCTTATAAATTTATCTTATCCTCTAGATTTTTGCTTTTTCAGTTGGCCTAACGGTGTAAGATCAGTGATTCTAAGTGCAATTTGAGCATGCCTCCATAACTTCGGTTGAATTCATGAAACCCACACACATTTTGCAAAGTTTCAGTCCCATTTTGCAGTTGATTTGTACTAAGAGCTTATGTGACATCTGACCATCCGATTGGCATACACTGTTGATACAAGCATCTGGGATGGATGCTACTTAGAAGGGTTGTTTGAATGGGAACCAGTTTTACAAATGGCCAGTTCACTAGTGAATATTTTCAAGCTATGATGACTTTTGTTTTCCTGTGCAAACTCAAAACTGAAAGTACTCAAATATCAAATATTTGAATAATGAAGTTCTTCCCTAATAAAAGTTAAGTGCCTAAAGTATGTCTAACTTTGGAAGGGCATAAAAGGTGCAAAAGGCACTGGCCTCTGACATTCTTGCATTTCTAGGTGGGTTTAGGTACAAGTGTATCATCTGCAGGAGTGAAGGGCACATTTTATAGCCAGAGTGTGTCTCCCCTTAGTGCATGCTTACATGTTTTTTGCAAGGCGGGGGGATTTAATCAGGGTTGGTTTGCATAGATCAGATGGTTTTTCCCTGGGAATCATCTTGGAATTTTTTTTTTTTTTTGGATTGGAGTCTCTGTCACCCAGGCTGGAGTGCAGTGGTACACTCACAGCCACCCTAGTATCGACCTGCTGGGCTCTGGTGATCCTTCCACCCCTGCCTTCCAAGTAGCTAGAACTACAGGTGTGTGCTACCACGTCCAGCTAACTTTTTATTTATTGTAGAGACAAGGTCTCGCCAAGTTGTCTGGGCAGGTCTCGAACCCATGGGCTCAGGCAGTCCACTCGCCTCGGTCTCCCAAAGTGCTGGGGTTATAGGCTGAGCCACCGAGCCCAGCCCATCTTGGAATTTGAGGTAAACCTTCTGCAAGTAGATGGGTCTGGGCCAAGCTTAAGGAAAAGATAAAAGAAAAAGGAAAGTTCTCCATTTGGTAAAAATACATTTTTCAGAAAAGTGTCATGAATGTTTGTATTAATTCCATCTTAGCCTTGCCTCTGTTGATATTTTGGGCCAGAAAATTGTTTGTTGTAGGGAGCTGTCCTGGGCGTTGAAGGATGTGTAATAGCATCCCTGGCATCTACTCACTAGGTACCAGTAACACACTTTTTGTGACATCTAAAAATGTCTCCAGACATCACCAAATGTTCCCTAGGGGTCAAAGTCACTCCTGAATGAGAAACAGTGACCTCAGGTTAGCACAAAGAGGCTGCAATGAGAAGGTTGTAATATGTTAAATAGGTGAAAGAGTGACCACTTTCAGTGCTGATTATTTAATGGGTTCCTAGGAGTGCAGCCCTTGGAGCTGGGGATAAGATGTTTGTGACTCATAGTGGCAAACCTAGTGGGGTCCAGTGCAGGCTACTAGAGCAAGCCGGGTGTGAGGGGACACTGGGAGCCCCAGAACTCTGAGCCTGGTGAGACTCCGATGAAGCTGGCCATGAGGAACAATGGGAAGGAGACAGATGAATGTTCTCCATATCCTTGAGTTGTAAGTAACCTGAAATCTAGGCCCATGACTGGACCACTCATTTCAGTTTACCCTTCCTCCCATGAGCTACATTTGTTTTAGCCTTTGGGTCATTTTTTAAGCTGCCTTTCCTATTGTCAAATACTCCCTGGTCTTCTTTATATCTTTCTGGATACGAGTCAGTCTTCAAGACCCAGCTGAAATTCTAGCTCTTCCTGGGACCTCCTCAACTTTCCTGGCCTACGTTGAGATCTTCCTGCTCTAACTCCCACAACACTTGCCAGAACTTTTATTTAGGCATTAATCAAAGATAGTTGTGCTTCATTGCTTAAAAATTCTGTGTGCCTCTTTTCTCCTCAGTAAGTCTGCAAGTTCCTTTAAGTCTTCGCCTATATCTTTTGTGTGTATGTTTTTTTATGCTTCATGATACATAGCATAGTATCAGTACATAGTAGGTGTTCAGTAAATTCTGATTTGGAGTAAGCAGAAGTCAATCTGCTTTCTCATTCTCTTGTGCCTTCTAGATCCTCTCCACACACTCCAGTCCTATCTCTTTAAATAGTTTAAGGAGACAGCACATTGTTTGACAGTTTTGAAAACCTAAAAAATAATTTAGCTCACACTTAATTTTTATCAGAAGGCAAGTTTAATATTTTCAAGCATTACAATTTTATTTTTAAGTTCTTACATCCTTTTTGTTTCTCTTAATGTCATTTTGGCTTCAAAGGGTATAATTTTGAAATTATGAGTACTGTTGGACTTGTTAGTATTTCTTCTTTTGTGTATATAATGTTTCAAGAACTGTTGATGGCTAAGTGTCACTTTTATACTTTTTGGATTCATAACAGTTCAATTACATTCAAAAACAATTAATAATGTTATGTATCTTAGAAGTAGCTGTCACGTATCTGGTAGAGATGACATATTGTTAGATATTTTAAGTTAAAAGTTCTGTATGCAGGCCAAGTTTAGAAAGATGAGGAGCAGACTGTTTTATAGACAAGCAGAAGGATATAGTAAATTTATGACAAAGCATATTACCATAATGTAACCATGCTTGGAAAACCGTGTGGCTTCTCAACTCAAAAAATAAACCAGTGATCAGAAGCCTATCTCAAACACTCTTATTTTTGCTTTATTTATATCTGGTTTCATTCTGAAAAAAGCAAGACAACCTGACAAGTTAAAGACGAAGATAATACCCTAAATACAACCCACCCAAGGCAGTTTTCCAGATTCTTGAGAGAAGCTTTCTCCAGCTTAGACACATTGGCTCTTTGATTTTTAGAACTTAAGCAGGGATGAAAGCTCTCCATAAAGGGTCATTGTTTTCAAAATGGAACTCTCCAGGCTGGAAGGAAACAAGGCTCTCAAGAATGATGTCAGCAGTGGGAGGGGTGGAGAGAGAATGCTGTGGCCCAGCCTCAATCAGGAAGTGGTTTGTTTTATCTACCTTCACTTGGCTCTGTCCTAGTCAATTGGAACTCAATGGACATAACTTTTCCTTCATAGAAGTGAGGCTCTTTGTGGTTTGGCCTTCCTTTGTGGAGGTTTTGTGGGGCCCTACTGGGAAGGGCCTATCAAAGCAGGTTAGGTCTATCCAGGCAAGGATTCTCCATGTTATTTTCATAGGAAGAGGTCAGATTCAGCCTTGGAAATTTTTTTGGTCTGTCCCAAGCAAACACTGGAGATTTTCCACTTTTTTTTGAGAAGGAGTCTCACTGTATTGCCCAGCCTGGAGTGTTGTGGCTGTTCACAGGCGCTGTCATTGCATACTACAGCCTCAAACTCTTAGGCTCAAGCAATCCTCCTTCCTCAGCTTTCCAAGTAGCTGGGGCTACAAGCTCACACCACTATGCCCACCTTCCTCTTATACATTTTAAAGATCTTTGGTCTGCAAAAGATGAGTGGCAACTCATTGCACTTACTCTCTAACAGTGTTGCATTCTTAGGTATTGGAAAATTCTACCAGTGGCCAACCTTATGAGTCATGGGCCCTTAACCACAGTTAGTATGATCCTGGCCCAGTGGTCCCCTCACCACATATGTGTCATACACGTGAGGAGGTAAGCAGCCCTTGTGCATGAGGAACCCTTTTAAATCCCACTGAGGAGTCTCTGCTTGGGCTACTCCAAAGGGATCTCTACATGGCTCTGTAGAATGGTCCTCTTGTTCCCTCCTTAATCCTTATGGCATTGTCCAAGGTAGCAACATCCCTGGCTGTCTTTGAATGGTCTTACTTTCCAAGAGCTCCAGAAAGCCCCAGAGGTCTCCTGCATACAGGTAGACCTGGAAACATGACAAGTGCAGGCCTGGGGGATGCTGGTGCAACATTCCAAGTCAGAGAAAAAGTGTGGAGAGCACATTACCTCTGCTTGCCTCAGACCGGCTGGGACCAGGACACTGAGTTGGCTGTGAATACCCAATGGGGAGTTCATTTTGCAAACCAGAAGACTATTGTAATATGCTTTGATGTCTGCCTCTTTCCCTTTGCTCTAGATGTAGTTTGCCTTACCCAAAACTCAAGGAGATGCAGAGAAGAAGCTATTTACAACTACCTTTATTATTCTTCCACTCAGGACCATATTTATTCAGTGCCCTTTAGATACGGAATAGTGAGAAAAACATTGTAGGCCAAAGATGGAGTAAAAAAAAGGTGCTACTTCTTTTTTTCTTGAGAACTCTAGACTCACGTCGTAGAAGAACTCACAGAGATGCTTCAGGCTGGTGGCTCTCAGTGTTGGAAATCTTTTGGGAGCAAAGTGAGGAAGAAGGGGCCTGATCCAGCCTCAAAATCACAACATTTTCTGGTTCTGTCTATTGGACTTGATTTGGCAGAAAGGGTTTTGCATGTCAACATAAGCTTGAAATGCAACCTTTTTATTTCATAAAGGAAGAAACTGAGGTCCATGAGCCACAAGGAACTTAAGATGGAAATTTGGGGACTGTTTTCCATTCTGTCTTCAGCTGTATGCCTGTAATATTTTCAGTGCTATTTTTGGACTCATAGTCATATCAGTTACCAGAGATTATTTCCCCTGAGTAAATCAATTGGACACTATTAGCAAGGGAATAGCATGCTGTACATTATACCCTGTCTTAGAGAGAAGAAAAGTTCCTATCTCTTGTTTGCATATCTTTTATGAAAACAATTTAAACCACACCTGTTTAAACCTTTCCACAGAAATGTCTGAAAGGTAAACAGTTGGTTTTGGAGCAGCTATAACGTGGCATTGTTTAACATGGCAGCTCATTGATGGTTGTCTTTAATTATGGCCATGCTGTCAACCCCTGAAGTCCCCGCTCTTTGTTGTAGATCCGATATGACGTTTGGTTTTCAAAGCTGCAGAGATGAAAGAATCAACAGTCAAATATTGCTCATTCCAATATGCTTCAGGAGGGAGGAGGGGACATTGCCCAGGAGGGCTGCAGAGCCTGGGAGAGAACGTCGGTGCCCTCTGCGTTTGATGACAACCTCGAGTGGGGAGCCCAGTTTACTCTGTTTGTGGTGGAGCAGGGCCAGGACTGGGGGAGACTGAAATGATTTATTCAGTGATGGTAAACAAGCACAGGGCATGGGCCGCCGAGCTGTGCAGGGTTGGTGGGAAAGCTGGCTGTCTCTTGCCCCTAGCAATTTGAACATTAAAGATGTGAAGCTCAAAGCAGGCCCAGCAAGCCTTTCTGGAGCCTCTCCCCAGCCCCTTCCGTTTCCTTTGTCTTCAATCTGCCAGAGCTGTGTGTTCCTGGGCCCTCATATGCTGCTGCTATTCAGGGGTATTAATCGTGGGTTAGTCCCATCTCAGACCAAAGCTGTCCATTTAGGGGGTTGCTTCTATCTGGCTCCTGTTATCACTAAGATGGGTTGTCACCAGCTCTTTTTTTATACAGGGCTGTCCTGTTGCATCTGTGCCTGCCAGAACAGTCCCCTGCTCCTGCAGCAAGCTACTTTTGTTGGAGGGCTGTCTCTTCAGGTGTGTAAGCCTCCCCTGCCAGGTCCCATTCTGACTGGGGGCTCACATTTGTACCCGCAGCCCCCACTCCCACCTGAGCGGCATTGTGGTTAGTGGTTAAGGGCACCAACTGCAGAGCTAGGCTGCCGGGATCCGAATCTCTGCCTTACCACTCAAGTTCTGTGACTTGGGGCAAGTTAACCTCTGTGGGTTTCTGTTTCCTTACTGTAAGATATTGATAACAATAGCACTTAGGTGGTGGAGTTGTGAGGACTAAGTGAGTTAACAAAGAGAACAGCTCTCAGCACAGAGCAGGTGTTATAAATATGTATTAAAATATATAACACTTTCTAACATATGCTGTGCAATGTATGATATGTAATTTATATAGTCATACAATTATAGGAATACATTTAGTTGATCTGGGCGGGAGGGGGTCAGATGGTAAACACACATAAATTGATTTATTTCTGGGAAGAGACATCATATCCCCAGAGTGGAGATGAATCCTGTCTCTTGTTGGTCCATTTCATAAGTGTTTCGACTTCTGCTACCTTCCCTTTGCTCTGTGAGGATTACCAGCTGATACTTGCCCATCAATTTGTGAACAACCATGTTATTGGAGGCCAAATCCTGTCTTAATGGTGGAAACTCTTTAGCCCCTGTTTTCTCTGTTGTCTGAGGATCAGTGTGGATGGGGAGACACCGGTGGTCATCTTGGCATTGTGCTGGCTGCTGTGGGGTTTCTAGAAGTGGATCGGACACAGCCCCTTCCTTCAGAGAGCTTTAAGTCTAAATGGAAAATCAACATGACCTGTCATGAAGTATTGAAGAGCAAAACTCACCTGGTTAAAGAGATTAGTCAGTTTAAACATTATCTTGTTGCTATTTCCAAGGGGTAGACCAGCGGTATCTGAAAGGATAAACTGGAGAAAATGCAGAAGAATCTTTTTGCCTTTCTGCCTTGGAGGCAGTTGAGACCAGTGCTGCAGGTCGTGGTTTCACACCACCTTAGCTTCACCTTGCCCCAGAAGGGAAGGAGATCCAAGGAGGAATATGTTGGCCTGACCGTAGGAACAAAGGAGGTTCACACTTATCTGGGAGCTACTCAGCTAATTATGTATCTAGTGTCATTTAATTCCCTCAGTCAGCCTTTGGAAAAGGTGGAATTAAACCAATTTTTTTTGGTAAAGGTAAGAGAACTAGGGTTCTGTGATAATAAGTAACTTTTCAAAGTATCATAGTGATTAAGTTTGCAGAGTTGAGAAATTTTAACCCAAATCAGCATGGCTAATACCTTGTGATCTTTCTACTTCTGTAAGAAGGGGACACTAGCTACTATTTTCCTTGGTTCATTTTGAGATGAATTTAGCTGGAACACATTCACATTTGACCCCTTTCCTTCTTCTCCTCCACCCCAATAAAAGCAAGAGCTAACTACCATTGGCTACCACATTCTCCTCTGGGACCAGGAAAGAAAACAGTGATATTATCAGCAAAAACTTAATTACACTACCCAGGGAAAACAAGAAACCTCCCAAACAGTCATATCCAAGCCAAGCAAAGCTCTGGGAGAAATTCCTGGGGCATTCAGCAAGAATAACCTAAAAGGGCTTTTGAGCAGAAATTGAAGCCAAATAAAAACACTGTGTGTTAACCTTGGGCCCATAAACAGCATCTGAATTGCAGAGCCAGGGCACCATGCTTGGAGTGGTAGCCAGGCCAGGCTAGGCTCTGCTGTTGTAACAAATTAACCCTGAAATCTCAGTGGCTTGACACCCCAAGGTTTCATTTTTTACTTACCTTTCATGCCCAGTGAGGGTTGTGTTGGGAAACCTGGCTTCTTATAGTCACTCAGGGACCTGGCTGGACAAAGACTCTGACATCTTGTTGCTGCACCATCTGGATCACAAGACCTCCAAGGTTGCATGGGATGTCGAGTGGGTTGAATAGTGACCTCCCAAACTCATGTCTGCCTAGAACCTCAGAATATGGCCTTAACTGGAAATAGGGTCTTTACAGATATAATTTCTTAAGGATCTCAAGATAAAATCAAACTGGATTTAGAGTAGGCCCTGAATTGAATTACTGGTATCTTTGTAAGAGAAAAAGGGCGGGGGGGAGGAGCAGAAATTTGAACACAGAGACAAAAAGAGGGAAGAAGGCCATGTGAAGATGGAGGGAGAGATTGGAGTGATACTGCCACAAGACAACGAGTGCTGGGAGCCACCAGGAGATGGAAGAGGCAAGGGAGATTCTCCCCTAGCGCTTTTGGAGGGGATGCGACCTATTCATACCTTGATTTTAGATTTCTGGTATCCATAAACATTAGGGAATAAATTTCTGTTTATTCTAATCCACCAACTTTGTGGTCATCGTTATAGTAGCTAACATGGGAAGTCTGCACTGTGACGTTTTTAAGGCCAAACTTGGGCCTTAGCTCACACTCCTTTTTTTGCTATATTGACAGGAACCCAAATTTAACTGTAAGGAAGATTGCCTAATGTTATCCTCTGTGTGCCCAGGAAAAGGGCAGTGAAACTGGAGTTGGTGAACACGTTCACACTTGTGCTGCGGGTACAGTGTGGGGAGCAAGGGATAGAGACCAGGAATAGAGACCGCCCACCTTTAGAGGTGCTTTCCGGAGCCATCAGGAAGTCCACAGGATCACTGCAGTCAAAGCAGGGCAATTGGCTAGCATCAGCGAGGGGAATCAGAAAGCTGGGGGACGTGGCTCTGAAAGCATAAATGGGCCATCTGTAGTTGGCAGCAGAGTCCACAGGGATGCAACAGTAGGGTCAAGCAGAAAAGCAGGAACCCACACGAGCAGAATGGGCATAAAAGGCAGTTTCTGAGATCAAACATGAAGCCACAGGCCCTAGTGCCAGTGGGCTTCATCTCTCCTTACTGGGCAGCTGCTCAGATACTGCTCGAGAACAAGTCAGTATACTTAGCTCCCGTCCAGGGGGCTTGTTGGGTAGTCTCTTTCATCTCTGTGTCTTCAGTTTCTAGCACAGAGTAGGACCCAGCGAATGTTTGTTGTGTCCAGCCTTTCATCGGGGGATGTCTCTAAACCGTGGGCCGTACCTCAGAAGTTTCAAGCTCAAACTCCCGGTTGCCTAAAGGAGTAAGTCTTAAGTCCGCAGTGTGACTAGAATGTCCCCTTGTCCCTGCCAGAGCATGGTGATCTCTCTCAGTCCTCTGTACCTTTGCCCCTGGCATTCTCTTATTCCAAAGTGACCCATGCTTCCTTTTCTACTGCGTAAGGACTTGCCTTAGTGTTGTCTTCGAAAACTCTTTCCTGACTCCCCCAGGTAGTGAAGTCCTCCCTTGCTGTCCTCCTCATTGTCCTTTGTATTTAACTTATATGGTGCAGCAATATTGAAATCATTTCTTTGTCTGTTTGCTCCACTTGACTGAATTTTGCATTTTTCATTCCCCTCCTTGTCCCAATGCCTGGCTCATAATAACCTCCAATAAATTTTTGTTATGGAAGAAGCATTAGTTCTACCAGGCCCTCCTTTCAGACAGCTGCAGAAGCAACTACTAGTAGTTCTAAGGAGTGGAGATGATGTTATGATTATTGATTAATTAATTGGTTATTGATTTATTATTCACCATGAGCAATAGAGATGGGAGAAATGAATAAGGAAAAAAGATAAAAACAGGTTGGCATATACCATTTGTGGTGTACAAGAGCTCACATTTCTGTATCGATTTAAGATTTATAAAGTGCTTTAATTGTTAACGTGATCTTATTTGTTCTTGTTACACAGGGAGGGAAGTAGGTCTATAAGTGTAAATTCTTTCCCTGAATATCTCATGCACAACTTTCGTGCAAACCAGTGAGTGAAGATGAGCAGAGGAGAAGAAAGGGGAAAAGACGGTCAGTAAGGGAAAAATGCTTTATTTAATTTATATAATTCTGCAAGATCCATGTTAGTTCCATGTTACCACCCCCATTTTGCAGATAAGATCACAGAGGATTGGAGAAGTAAAGTAACTTGCCCCAGATCCACCAATTAGAAGGTAGCAGAGATTGGATCCGGAACTAGATTTTCTCTCTCTGAAGCCCTTGGTCACCTGCTGGGCCCTGCAGGGATGGAGAGAAGGTTCTGGCTGTGTCTTGGCTGTCTCCCATGTCTCCCTCTGTGGGGAATTTGTTAGAGGATCACAGCTACAGATTTTTTGATATCCTCTCCCTTGCAAAGCATGTGAGACACACACACACGTTGCCTCTCGGCCAGATTTAAAAGGAATTGTTGGTAACCTGCTGAGGTATTTTCATTTTGTTCCTGGAAATGATTAATCTTGAGGCTTTGTAATGGCCTTTGTCACAAGTAGCCTTCCTTAATCCATAATTTCCTCACTTCCCTTTAGGGGAATATTTTGCATTTAAGAAATAAAAATAAGCAAAATAATCCTGCTGTGAGGATATGTGTGTGTGTGTGTGTGTGTGTGTGAGTGTGTGTGTGTGATGCTGACCAAGGTCTAAATCCACCTAAAATGGATTAGAAAAATTGCCTTTTTAAAAGAAAGCTGTTCGTCTTTTTTGCTAATAACTCTGTTTGTATTTGTCAATCCCTGCTTCTTTCTTTTGGAAGGGATGTGGCCTATTGACATCTTGATTTTAGATTTTGATATCCATAAAAATTATTATTTTTTCTTTCTTTTTTTTTTTTGAGTTGTAGTCTCACTCAGTCACCCAGACTGGAGTACAGTGGCCGCTCCCGGCCACTGCAGCCTCGACCTGCTGGGC
>CAUYQG010177243.1:0-20609 GCA_963574415.1 Tarsius wallacei
CTCCTGGTGGGCTCTGTGTTGTTTCAAACCTCCTGCTTGCATGCCAAAGTTAATTTACGCACAGTAACTGTGTAAACCTAGCTTATCTGGCATTCCATTCTGCCCGTTTAGCCGTTGCCTGTCCATCACAGGCAACTGAGCCCACGCCCGCACAAACCAACCAATCTCAAGCACCCCTGTCCCCTGACATCACCACGGACCTAATTGGGGACTAATTATGCCAGGTCCGCGGACTTCGGTTTCTACGTCATAACCTCTTCTAATTGGTTAATGTTTCAAGCCTAGGAAAAGCCAGTTACGCCCAGCCCCTCCCTCCGTAACTGTGCATAAAAACTGCTTGCTATACTGGATCGGGGCTCTCAAGCTCGAGCCGCTGCATCGGTTTTGGTTTGTGAGCCCAGACTCGAGCCTGAATAAAGACCCTCGTGTGCTTGCATCGGAGCTGACTCTTTGGTGGTCTCTCGGATTTAGGACTTTGGGTACAACAGAAGGTGGGAAGGCCATGCTACAGGCCTCTGCCTTAGGACCCATGCAGCAGAGTGATACCAACCTGCACTACTGCAATATTGATCTCAGTTATGCCTTTCAAGGGTCACAGGTTTAACCAGCATCCTACTGTGTGTGTGTTTGTGTGTGTGTTTGTGCAGATAGAGATGGAGGTGGAGGTGGAGAGGTGGGGATAGGGATAGGCATAGGGATAGGCATAGGGATAGGGATAAGGAGAGAGAGAGAGAGAGAGAGAGAGAGGGAGACAGCCAAGTCCAAACTTTGCAGAAAGGACATCAGGCTGGAGACCTGGGCAAGAGGTGATGCTGCAGCTTGAATCCAAGGGCAGTCTGGAGACAGAATTTTTTCTTCCTGGGGAAATCCCAGCTTTTGTTCTCTTAAGGCGTTCAGCTGACTGGATGAGGCCCATCCATATTACAAAGAACAACCTGCTTACCCAAAGTCTACTGATTTAAATGTTAGTCTCACCCTAAAAATGCCTTCACCGAGACATCTAGCCTGGGCAAGCTGAACAAATACTTGTGCACCATTAAGCTGAAGCTGACCTGAATGCCCTCCAGGGCTGAGGCAGTCTCCGGAGGGCCGGGGGCACAGGCAAATACAGTTCCAGAGGCACACATGGTACCCTGGGAACCAAGAGTTTACTATTGTTCGGGTGGCTTGAGCAGGACATACATTAGTCAGGTAGGACAGCTGGCCAGGGTCCCCAGTGTGCCCTCCCACTGTGGGACTTTTCATTCTAGGGTTCCCTGGCCAGTCTGATCAATTCATTTGCGTCTGTGGTTTCAGAGGGACTGCCAGAAGGGAGTCAATTCCAGTGCTGTCAGCGATTGATACCAGTTCATCTTCTTCACAAGCATGGATGACACCTATAAGTGTTCTGCGTGGGATGTTCAGGAGCTGGGTCACCCCTGCTGTCCTATAGCCAGAGCTCTGTCAGGTGTGACTGTGGACTCAGCAGTCAGTGTGATTTCCAAGTGTGCATAGCAGCTTGGAAAGGCTGCACTGGAACTATTTCTTCAGAACAAGGGGAGGGTTTCCAGGAGCCATTTTGAAAAACAGAGATGACTACTGTCCTCCCTCCCTCCCTCACCTCTCCCCAGGTGGCAGATTTCGTGTATTCTCTATTGGTGGAAAATCAGCATGGACCATTCTGTAATCCAAACCCTCCATTTCTGTAATTATCCCCTTTCTCCCTCCAGACCTTTGGTCTAGAAGAGTTGTATGCAGGAAGGATGAAAGCATTTTTATAAAAGATATATATATATATATTTGAGTTGGAGTCTCACTCCATCACCCAGGCTGGAGTGCAGTGGCATGATCATGGTCACCCCAGCATCGACCTGCTGGGCTCCGATCCTTCTGCCTCAGCTTCCAAGTAGCTGGAACTATGGGGGTGCAGATCCACACCCAGCTAATTTTTTATTTTTGTAGAGATGAGATCTCGACAAGTTGCCCGGGCTGGTCTCGAACACATGGGTTCAGGCGATCCACTTGCCTCAGCCTCCCAAAGTGCTGGGATTACAGGCTGAGCCACCAAGCCTGGCCTATAAAAGATATATATATATTTTTTTGAGTTGGAGTCTCACTCTGTCGCCCAGGCTGGGGTGCAGTGGCACACTCCTGGCCGCCGCAGCCTTGACCTGCTGGGCTCCAGCGATCCTTCCACCTCAGCCTTCTAAGTAGCTGGAACTACAGGTGCATGCTACCACGCGCAGCTAATAAAAGATATTTTAATATAATTAAACTAAAAAGACACATCAAGTGTAGGAAGTAGTCAGGATGGAATCCTGAATTTTAAAAAATTTAAACGTGGGTTTACATAACCTCCCCCTCCTTTCTTCCCTATCATTTATCCAGTGAGCAGCTGGAAATCATCAACCCCTTGTTGGGGGCTGCTGCACTGAACAGGGAAACTGCAGACCTCTTCCATCCATATTGTCATACATCCAGACGCAACAGCCACAAAATGCAGACCACGTTTAAAATTCCCCATTTTCATCTCATTGAACATTCCTTCAAACCCCCAGCAGTAAATCTAGCATGCACAGGTTTCCATCACCAAGGCAGGAGAGATCCTGGCTGGAATGGTGGGAGGGGCTGCAGCAGCAGCAGACAAGGCTGCAGTGAGTTTCCCCACCCTTTTCCCCCCTTGGCTTATCTAAAGCTTGGCTCCAGCCCAGGGAACTGATTGATGTTTTTACATTCCCACTTGGAGGAGAGAGCGCCTCACACTTTTAACACTTTTGGCCTACTCAAAGCTCATCTTTGGGAACGTTTGGGTTCTTTATCCACCTGCCTGGAGGAGAGGACAAAAGCCAAAGCCCGCACCCGGCTGCATTTTCTCCCTCACATGACACACCACGGTAAGGCAGCTAAGGGATCCAGTGAGCCAAGCCTCTTGCAGTTGGATGAATTATTTTTAACGTCTATAAGTAACATGTATTGCTCACAGAGACAACAGCTCAGCTTCTGCTTCATATTGTGGGTAAATCCATGGCCAGCCGTAAGGCAAGGGTTCATCACCTCTACCCCTTCATTCTTTCCTCATTCACACAAGGCTCTCATATTTTAGAAGGTCAGGGTCTTGCTAGTGAATCACACCGCTGCCGCCTCTGTGTTGGGGATCCCCAACACCATCCTCACTCCCAGTAATTCCCTAGGAAGGCTAAAAGGATGTCACATATATTTATTCTCATGGCTAAGACTTATTACAGTGAAGGAATACCACACAAAATCAACAACAAGGAAAGGTGCATGAGGCAACAACTGGAGAAACCAGTGTAAGCTTTCAAGACCTTTTCCCCAGTAGAGTCACACAATTTGTCCCTCTAATAATGGACCTTGACTACACATGTGAAATGCTGTCTCCCAGGGAAGCTCATTAGAAACTCAGTGCCCCAGGTTTTTATTGGGGACCAGTCACATAGGTACTCTCTCTGACTAACAGGCACCAGGATTTCAGATTCCCAGACGCACGTAGGCAGCACAAAACATATTGCTTAAACAAACGGTTTCTAAAGAGTAAACCACTCTTATCAGGTAGAGAATGGTGGGAAACCTCCTGAAATCAAGCTCCCAGATGCCAGGCAAGGGCCAATCTTGTAAGCTGGCCTTTCTAAGGATAGTAGTTTCGGGCCTGCTATGATAACTCTTTTCTGCACAGAATCCAACAACAAAGCTTCAAAATACACAACCAAATCAGACAGAAGCAATCAGCAGTATATAGATGAGCTGAACAACGCCATGAAATAACTGGATCTAAATGACATGTATACAACCCTTCACATAATGACAGCAGACTGTGTACTTTTCAAGTGCATGCAGAAGTTCTACCAAGACAGACCATATTCTGGCTCATAAAACAAATATTAGCAAATGTGAAATAGTTAAAATCATACACAGAATGTTCTCTAACCAAAACAGAAAAAAACCCAGTAAATAAGAAAAAGTTAACAGGAAAACCTCCAAACACATGGAAATTAAGCCATACACGTCTAAATAATCCATAAGTCAAAGGGCAAGTCTCAAGGGAAAGTAGAAAATATCCTGAATTAAAAGGAAAGTACAACATATCAAAATTTGCAGGATACAGCTAAAGCAGTGCTTAGCAGTAAATTTCCAGCATCAAATGTTTGTAAGAGAAAAGAATACAGGACTCAGATCAATAATGAAACCTTCCACGGTAAGAAACTAGAAAATCAAAATGCAGAAATCAAAAAGCAAAATGGGGGAAATAAAGATTGAGGCAGATCAGAAAAAAATAGAAATAACTAATGAAACCAAAATCTGATTCTTTGAAAAGATCAATACAAATTCATACATTTCTACCCAGACTGACAAAAAGAGAAAGATAAGTAAAGACAAGACATAGAGCCGGGCGCGGTGGCTCAGCCTTTAATCCCATCACTTTGGGAGGCCTAGGTGAGAGGATTACCTGAGCCCGGGGGTTCGAGACCAGCTCAGGCAACTTGATGAGACCTCATCTCTACAAGAAATCACAAAAAACTAACTGGGCATGGTGGCGTGCGTCTATAGTTCCAGCTACTTGGAAGGCTGAGGCGGAAGGATCGCCTAAGCCCAGCAGGTCGAGGCTGCAGTGGCCGTGACGCGCCACTGCACTCCAACTTGGGCGACGAGAGTGAGACTCCAACTCAAAAAAAAAAAAAAAGAAAAGAAAAGACATAGCTTTCCAATATCAGGAATGAAATAGATATAGACCCTACATAAATTAAAAGGATACTATGAATAACTCTACCCACATACATTAGGCAACTTAGATATAATAGAAATTGAAAGACAAGAAGTACCAAAGCTCACCCAAAAAGAAACGGACAATCTGACTAGATGTATATCAATTTAAAAATCAGATTTGTAGTTGAAAAACTTTCAGAAAGGAAATCACCACATCCAGATGGATTCTCTAGAAAATCCTACCAGACATTTAAGAAAAAAATAACAGCAATTCTTCACAATCTCGTCAAAGTAACAGAAGAGTAAGAACACTTCTCGTTTTATCAACTCAGCATTACCCTGATACAAATCAAAGACAGTACAAGAAGAAAAGCAAAAACATGGTCCAATTTCTCTCATGACCATAGATGCAGAAAATCCTCAACAAAATATTAGCAAATTAAATCCAAAATGTGTAAAAAGAATAATAAGCCATAACCAAGTGGGATTGAGTCCTGAAATGCAAAGCTGGTACAAAATTAAAAAATCAATCAACACAATCCTCTATAGTCATGTTCTAAAGAGAAAGAACCACATGAGCATATCAATCGATGCAGGAAAAGCATTTGACAAAACTTGACATCCACTCATTATTTTTGAAAAATTCAGCAAACCAAGGGAACGAAACTTTCTTCTTCCTTTTTTAAGTTATCAAACAAAGTTTATTAGAGAAGGAAAAGAGGAGAGACAGACTTGCCAGAGCCAGCATGGGTGAGAGAAACCGCCAAAACTTTCTTAACCTGATACGGAGAATCTCCAAAAACACCCACATCTTTCATCATACTTAATGGAGAAAGACTAACTGCTTTCTTTCTCCCTAAGATCAGGAACAAGGCAAGGATAGCTACTCTCACACCAGCTACTGAATATTGTCCTGGAAGTCCTAACCACTCCAGTAAGGAAAAAAGAAATAAATAACTCACAGATCGGGAAGTAGAAAACAAAACTGCTGCAATTCACAGATGACATGATTATCTATATAGAACATCCCACTTAATCTTTTTTTCTTTTTTTTTTTTTTTTTTTCGAGTTGGCGTCTCACTCTGTTGCCCAGGCTGGAGTACAGTGGCATGCTCACGGCCACCGCAGCCTGGACCCACTGGGCTCAGGCCATCCTTCTGACTCAGCCTTCCAAGTAGCTGGAACTACAGGCATGTGCCACCATGCCTGGCTATGAATCTATTTTTTTTTAAAAACTCATAGAACTAATAAGCAAGTTTAGGAATGTTGCAGGATACAAATTCAACATAAAAAATGAAGCACATTTTTATACACTAGCAATGAACAACTGGAAATCAAAATGTAAAAGCAAAAACATAAACATACCATTTACAAGAACTTCTCCCAAAAGCCTAGGAAAACAGGCAGGATAGGTATGCTGAAAACCACAAGAAGCTGATGAAAGAAATAAAAGTTTCTAAATAAATGGAGAGAGATACTGTGTTCACAGGCTGATATACTCAATAGAATTAGTATGTCAACAGTGCCCAATTTAATTTATAAATTTAACACAATTCCAATCAAAAATCTCTGCAGTATTTTTTCTAAGTACAGACTAACGGATACAAAAATTATGTGGAAGGGCAGAGGAACTGGAATAGCCAAATAATTTTGAAAAAGAACAAAATTGGAGAAGTAACACTGATTTTAAGACTTACCGTGAAGCTACAGTAATCAAGACAGTGTGGTACTGGCAAAAGAGTTTTTGTAAACATCAATTGGCCATATTTGTGTGGGCAGAACTGTAGAATTCTTTCCAATTCATTGGAGGGAAGACAGTCTTTTTCACAAATGGTGTTGGAATAATTAGAAATCTAGACTATTTATCCAGGAAGAACAAAAACTTATGTTCACAGGCAACCCCTACACAAATGTTTACAGAAGCTCGACTCGTATTGCCCCAAACTGGAAATAGTCCAACTGTCCTGCAACAGGCAAAGAATAAACAAACGGTGCTACACCCACACAATGGAATATTACTGCACAATAAAAAGAATGAATGAACTATTGACACTCAACAATTTGAACGAAACGCAAAGGCATTATGCCGAGTGAGAATCCAGTCTTAAAAGATTACATGCTATGCTGGCCAGGTACGGTGACTCACGCCTGCAATTCCAGGACTCTGAGCCCAGGAGTTTGAGACCAGCCTGGACAACACGGCGAGATCTCATCTCTACAAAAATTAAAAAGTTAGCTGGTCATGGTGGCGTGTGCCTGTAGTCCCAGCTGAGCCCAGGAGGTTGAGGCTGCAGTGAGCCATGATCCTGCCACTGTACACCAGCCTGGACGACAGAGTGAGACCCCGATTCAGAAACAAACAAGCAAAATTACATGCTGTATTATTCCATTTATATGGCATTCATGAAAAGACAAAAGTATAGTGATGAAGAATAGCTACCAGGGCTAAGCGGGGGGAGGGTGTGACTATAAAAGGGCAACACAAGGGAATTCTTTGGGGTGACAGAATAGTTCTGTATTCTGGTTGCGCTAGTGCTGATATGAATCTATACATGTGCTCAACTTGATAGAACTGGCCGGGCACAGTGGCTCTGCCTGTACTTCCAGCACTTTGGGAGGCCGAGGCGAGAGGACTACCTGAGCCTGAGGGCTCGAGACCAGCCTGGGCAACTTGGTGAGACCTCGTCTCTACAATAAATCACAAACACTAGCTGGGTGTGGTGGTGTGCATCTGTAGTTCCAGCTACTCGGAAGGCTGAGGCGGAAGGATTGCTGGAGCCCAGCAGGTCGAGGCTGCGGTGGCCGTGAGCGTGCCACTGCACTCCAGCCTGGGTGATGAGAGTGAGACTCCAACTCAAAAAAAAAAAAAAAAAAAAAAGAATTTATATAACTGTATACCTCAAATGCCAATTTTACTGTATGATAATTTCTTGTGATTTAGAAAACATTTTATTGACATAAAATTGTATATATTCAAGGTGTACAACATAATGATGTATGTATACATTGTGTAAGGATCACCACAGTCAAATTAATGAACACATCCATCACCATTCAGTTACTGTTTGTGTGTAGGAGATTTAGGACACTTAAAATCTGTTCTTTTAGCAAATTTCAAGTAAACAATACAGTATTGTCAGCCAAAGTCACCACGCTGTATGTTAGATCCTCATAATTTATACATCTTATAACTGAATGTTTATACCCTTTTACCAACATCTCTTCTGTCTTCCCTCCTATTTTTCAAAAAACTAAACTTAAAAATTTGCCAGTCAGGCAGGTGAGAATCCTTATTTTCTGTAAGACTGTTGTGACACAGATGTCTGTCTGTTTAGATACTCGTTTTGTTTGGTTTTGAGCCATTATAAAAGACTCATATCACATGTCACCTTTTGTATCCAGCTTCTTTCACCTAACATTATCTCTGTGTGTACCTCAGTCCACCCCATCTCATAGCTGTGTAGGCACCATGGAATCATGGTGTCGATACAGCACAATTCATTTGTGTGTCTTTTTATTGGTTTATAATTGCATTGTTTCCGGTTTGTTGCTAGTACTAATGGTTTGCCCACATACGTGATCTGACAATTAAGGTCCCGAACTCATCCCAGAAAAGTGCTACATATCTCATTGCTAAATATCACTATGGTATCCTTCAAAGTACTTCCCCTGGGATGCTATGCACTCACACCAGTGCCTAGTCCACCCGTCAAAGCAACTTTGGAACTCTTTCTGGAATGGCCATCAGAGCTGTCGTTGCAAGAATGTCAGAGTTTGAATTGGAGCAACGAACAAACATTAAATTTCTTGTTAAACTTGGCAAGAGCGGAAGTGAAATCAGGGACATGTTAGTCCAGGTTTATGGGGATAATGCCATGAAGAAAATGGCAGCATACAAGTGGATTAAACATTTTTCTGAGAGGAGAGAAAGCATCACTGATGAAGGCCAGTAATGAGCAGAACTGATGAAAACTTTGCAAAAATCCATCCAATTGTGTGTCAAAATTGTCAGTTGACTATGAGAAGCACAGCAGACTCCATAAACACCTTAACTGAAAATCTTGGCATGAGAAAGGTGTGTACAAAAATGGTCCCGAAGGAGCTCTTGCATCACGACAATGCACCAGCTCACACAGCACTGACTGGGAGGGAGTTTTTAGCCAGTAAACAAATAACGGTATTGGAACACCCCCCCACTCACCTGATTTGGTCCCCAACGACTTTTTTCTTCACCCAAAGATAAAGGAAATATTGAAAGGAAAGCATTTTGATGACATTCAGGACATCAGGGGTAATATGAAGACAGCTCTGAGGACCTATTCCAGAAAAAGAGTTCCAAAATTGCTTTGATGGGTGGACTAGACACTGGCATCGGTGCACAGCTTCCCAAGGGGAGTACTTCGAAGGTGACCATAGTGATATTCAGCAATGAGGTATGTAGCAATTTTCCTAGGACGAGCTCATGAACTTGTCATACTGCATAAACATTCCTGTATCTCTCCCAGTTTTATATGTAAGGGCAGGAATGCTCACCACAGATCACTCGTGATGGCAAAAAAGCAAGTTAAACGCTAACTAACCATCTAATAGAAGAATTGTAATATATGATGGTGCCCCATCAAAATCATCGCTGAATGTGGGAGCGGCAGTTGGATAAATTACACAAGTGTTAATCCGGTGGCTGTTGTGCTGACACGTGGCTCTAATCACTGCATGTGGGTGACAGTAACCAATGGGGCAGTGTGCTCAGTGGGCTCATCTCAGAGCTCCCTGTGGGCAAATGAGGACAAACAGGGAGAAGCCAGTGACCTGGCCGTCCCCCTGAGCACCACAGAGATGACCTTACCTGGTCCCTGGCCCTATGGTTCTGGTCACAGCCTCAGAACCTCCCGCTGCCTGACTGCCCCGAGCATTCCCAGGAAGGCAGCCCCTGGCCGTGCCTGAGAAGGCCCAAGTCAGTCCTTCTCTACCAACTCTGACTTGCTTCTCCTCTTCTTGGAGCAGCCTGGGCGACAGAGTGAGACGCCCACTCAAAAAAAAAAAAAAAAAAAGACTGTCCCTCTGTCTTCGCTGAGGCCTTCCTGGTCATGGAGATGGGTCACCCCCTGCTGGCAAAAGCAGGCATTGCTGCAAAGTGGCCGTCCGTGGCTGAGCTGTGCCTGGTGACACCAAGACCTCACTGTGAGGCCACAGGCTTCAGTCAGGCTTCCCCCACTGAAAGGAAAAGGTCACTTTGACTTAGCAGGATGCTCAGGCTTGGACCTGACCTCACCCTGGACCATAGATGCCCAGAAGGGGAGGTGGAGGAGTTGTAGGATGTGAACAGGTGACGTCTGGGCTGAGGACTGAGGACAGAGAGAGCAAAGGCCACGGTGAGATTAAGAAGCTGGGCCTAGTCACAAGGAGGAGGGGCGGGGGTGGAGGGAGAGCAGGAAAGTTCCTGCAAAGGACTGTGCTCAGGCTGATGAGAAGAGAGAGCTTCCTCATCTGTAAACTAGTTATAAAAGTAGTTATAAAAGTAGAATTTACACTCTAGAGTTGGTGTGACAAAAGCATGCCTCACGTAAAGTGACCGGCCAGCCAGTATCTATCATAGACCAAGTGTGAGGTCAATGCTGACAGTATTGGTATTGTCATTATTACAGGAATCATTCTCTGTTAACCGACTGTTGACATGTTGCCCTCCCCCATGGGATGAGGACCTCACTCGCTTCCTTTGAAGGTAAGGCCTATCTGTCCACCTCAGTGGCCTCAGTGTGGGGATGGTGGAAGTCACCACAAAGGCCTTGTGAGGAAGAGGGTGTGTGGTAGGCAGAATAACAGCGCCCTCCAACACGTCCACGTCCTAACCCCTGGGACCTGTGAATATATCACCTTATATGGCAAAGGAGACTTTGCAGATGTGATTAAGTTAAGGATTTTCAGATGGGGAGATTCTTCTGGATTCTGGTTGGGCATGGGGTAACCCACAAGCATCCTTACAAGTGAAAGGAAGAGGCAGGATAGTCAGAGCCAGAGTGATCTGATGTGAGAAGAACTCAACTGCCCATTGAAGGAGGAGGAAGATAGAGGAAGGCGGCTCTAGCAGGACGGCGTGCAGCCTCTAGCAGCTGGGAAAGGCAAGGAACAAATTCTCCCCTGAATCCTCCAGAAGGAAAACAGTCCTGCAGACCTATGATGCTTCAGACTTCCGGCAAGATAAGTGGGTGTTGTTTTAAGCCACTACATTTGTTGTAAATTTGTTTCATCAATAACAGAAATCAATTCGGGTAAGAACACACATCTTCCCCCCTTCTTACTTCCTTCCCTCCCAGGACCCCATTTGTGTCTGAAGCGCCCAGTCTTTCAGCCTACAAGACGGTGTCCCTGGGACACTGAGGTGGTGGTCCTGTCCCCTCACCAGCCTCAGTGAGGAAGAGGGTGAGGAGGGGGCATGTCCCCTCGGGTGGATATGTCAGGACCCAGTGCCTCTCAAGGGGGCAGGGTAGGAAGGGGCCCGGGACCCGTGGAGGCCCCAACCTACACATCACCCCGTTAAGAGAATACACACACTGGGGGCAAGGTGGGAGGTGCAGGAGTTCCAGCAGGGGTTGACAGTGGTCATGTACTCAGTCTCACTCTGTACCAGGCGCTGCTCTTGGTGACCCATCTCTTTTCTCTCTCTCTCTCTCTCTCTCTCTCTCTCTCTCTCTCTCTCTCTCTCTCTCTTGAGTTGGAGTCTCTCACTCTGTCACCCAGGCTAGAGTGCAGTGGCACGTTCACAGCCACCACAGCCTCGGCCTGCTGAGCTCAGGGGTGATCCTTCCACCTCAGCCTTCCAAGTAGCTGGAACTACAGTCACGTGCCACCATGCCCGGCTAATTTTTTGCTTTATTGTAGAGATGCCCAAGTGTCCCAGGCTGGTCTCAAACCCGTGGGCTCAGGGAACCCTCTCACCTTGGCCTCCCAAAGCGCTGGAACTATAGGCGTGAGCCACCGTGCCCAGCCCACTTCTGTCTTACATAACCCTTTGAGGAAGAAGAGTCACTACCCTGATGACAGACTAGCAAAGAGAGGCACAGAGGACTCAAGCCATTTGCCTACCACATGACCAGCACAATCCAGTCCTGGCCTGTGTTGCTCCAGCCTCTGCTCCCGTACCCTGCCTTCCTGCCTCAACTACTAGATCCTCTGAATGTGGACATGAACGAAAGTTCATATTTTCCCCCAAAGTCCACCCCTACCCTGCCTGGTGGGCATTAGCCCCCTTTTATGAATGGGAAACTGAGGCTTAGAGAGGTGACCTGCCCAAGGTCACACAGCTAGAAAAATGACAGGGCTAGCATTTGAACCGAGGTTGGCCGTACTCCAAACCACACTGGCTTCCTCCACTTCATCTCAAAAACTCCCAGAACGTGATTAAACAGTTTTCTGTGATACCGTATCTTGAGAAATTGTGTGCCAAGTGAGCATGGATATGAGCATTTAAAGGGCACAAGGGCCCAAATATCTGGGGCAGAGCGGAGGAACTGCTGGAACTTGTGAGTACAGGAGCGGGGAGCTTGTGTTCATTAGCTGAGAGCTGGTGAAAAGGGTGATGATTCTTACTCTGCCGACACAAGAAATGAACCTAAGTCACACCTAGGGAGGGAGTGTTAAAGGGAGCTGAGGATGAGGACTTTTATAATTCACTGTTTGTTTATTTATTTATTTATTTTGAGTCGGAGTCTCACACTGTCGCCCGGGCTAGAGTGCAGTGGCACGTTCAAGGCCACCGCAGCCTCGATCTGCTGGGCTCAGGCGATCCTTCCGCCTCAGCCTCCCATGTAGCTGGAACTACAGGCACATGCCACCATGCACGGCTAATTTTTTGATTTACTGCAGAGACGAGGTCTTGCAAAGTTGCTCAGGCTGGTCCCGAACCTCTGGACACAGGCAGTTTTCTTGCCTCTGCCTTATTTCACTGTTTTAAAGTCCATTAGAATGATAACTCAATTAATAAATTTTTACAGAGTAATCTCCTTTTTTAAAGAAACTCAACTATAAAACATACAAAATGTCATCCAAAGCATCTCTCACTGGCTCAAAGTCATGTTCCTACCAACACACTTTTTTGGTTGTTTTTTGAGATCAGGAGTCTCACCCTGGTGCCCAGGCTGGAGTGCGGTGGCACAATCGCAGCTCGCAACAGTCTCAAACTCCTGGGCTCAGTCAATCCTTCCATCTCAGCCTCCTGAGAAGCTGGTACTACAAGTGTGTGTCACCATGCCCAGCTAACTTTTTGATTTTTTTATTTTTGTAGAGGCGAGATCTCGCTATGCTGCCCAGGCTGGTCTCAAACTCCTGGGCTCAAGCAATCCTCCGCCTCAGCCTCCCAAAGTGCTGGGATTATAGGCGTGAGCCACTGTGCCCTGCCCATACTTGTTTCTCCAAAGGAAAACATATATCATTTTCCCCTAATTTTTATTCTGAAACAATACCTTACAAAAAAATTGTAAAGACCTTTTTTCCCCTCTCCTGAGCCACTGGAGGATAAGCTGCCAAGATGAAGCCCTGTCACTCCTACAAAGCAGCAGTCTCCTGCATAACCACAATAACATCAAAATCAGGAAATTACCATTGAGACAGTAAGCTGTGTCCTGATCACAAATGGGAAAAGTATAATTTTATAGGCAGACACCAACTTGATGAAGTGGTCCAAGTGAAAAATTGAAATCATGTGCCACATGATAGGAAGCAGTGAGATTCTCAAGCCCATTAAAATTTGCCAATTTTCCCAAAAAATACAGTTGAAACGAAACACAAGGATCGCTTTCGGAATCACATGTTGCATGTAGTTACCGTATCTCTTTAGTGCCCTTCTATCTGGAACAGTTCGCCTGTCTTTCCTTGACTTTCATGGCCTTGGCACCTTGGCAAATGGCCGGTGATTTGGTACAACGCCCCTCGGTTTGGTTTCGTCCCATACTTCCTCATGATCAGGTTTAGGTTATGCATCTTTGGCAGGAATTTCACATAAGCGATGCTCTGTTCTCACTGCTTCCTATCATGTGGCACATGATTTCAATTTTTCACCTGGGCCATTTCAAGACGGTGTCTGCCTTTAAAATTATACTTTTCCCACTTGTGATCAGGACACGTTTTACAGGAAGGTCCTTTAAATATTCCATTCTTTATCAAACTTGCAATTTATTCATTTATTTATCTGTACGAGCACTGAGCCAGGGTTTTCTATTTTATCCAACGGACTCCAATCCATTACTATCATTGATTTTGAGGCTAAAGTTATCCCCGTTTTAGCTGGAACCCCTTCAAGCTACTTTCTGTGTCCTTACATGTCTGCATCATTCTTTGGACACTCTCTTATTACTGGCACCACAATTGGAGCCAGGCTCTTCCTATCCTTCCCCTACCCCCAGGCCTGGAATCAACCATTTCTCAAAGGAACTCTGCTTCCCTTTAGTGCGGAATGGCACTTAGAAACCAAGATCTGGGGGCTAGGTGTGCTTATTGCTGTTGGGGTATTGCTTTTTCCAAGAACTTTGGAATATATGTGTACACACACAAACACACGCATGTATGTACATATGCACATCCATATCTATCAGTCTATCCATATATACACAAGTATATATTAAAAACCATGAATTCATGTGGAGACCTCCAGTTCTAGTATAACACCTCAGAGTTGAGTCTAGTTGTCTTCCTTTCCATATTTGAAATTCTCTTTTCCGAAAGTGAGAGATCTAGCTCCTGTCACCCGTGACATATTTACTTCATCAGTGAATCCCAGTGTACAAAAGCCATCTCTCCTCACACATTCTGCTGAACCCTGTCCCCAGCCTCATCTTCCACACCCCACTCAGGCTTGAATCCCTAAGCTAGTTGGCCCTTCCCCTGTCCACCCACTAGGACATCCTCCTTACCACCCTGGGCACTAACACCCCCTCCAGGCTGTTCCTGCATACAGGTATTCCTCACTGAACTTGGGCTCTGACTCCCTGAGTTAGGATGCCCCTACACACATACACTTGCCTTGCTCTGCCTCATGTGATGGCCTCAGGACTAAACTATTCAGGCACAGAAGGGAGGGGAAAGGAAAGAAAAAGCAGGGAAAGGGAAAGGGTGACTACGTTTTAAGAGGATCAATTTATTAAGGTGAATTGGGCCAAATCCAGGCAATATTATGAAGCCAGTGTGTTTTTCCTCACTGTCCCCCAACTTTCTGCCTCTCTCTTCCGCCCCAGTTCCTTTCTCATTCCTAAAGTCCTGACCTCCAACAAAAGTAGAAACATTATGATGACCATGGTTCCTGTATTATAATTTTTTTGAGATGGGATCTCTCTGTGTTGTCCAGACTGGTCTCCAACTCCTAGGCTCAAGTGGTCCTTCTGCCTCGGCCCATCCAGTAGCCGGGATTACAGGCACGCACCACTGCACCTGGCTTCACATCATAATTTATAACTTCTACTGACTGGGTGGCTGACGTTCGGTGTGGACAGCACCCTCCCTCTAGTGCTGAGGCTCAAGCCCTCTGTCTCCCATGATGCAACAGAAAGTCACCCCTCTTTTAGGAATTTCAGTTGTGAGCAAGAGGGTGGGCTCAGGGCACTTCTCTGAGGCTCGAGTCCTTCATCTGTAACATGAGGGGAACCCCCACCTCACTCACAGGTTGGGGGAGAAATAGACACCAGGTACCTTTCAGTGAGCATTACATGCCAACACCTGGGATGAGACTTTACCAGTATCACAGGACTCCTTGACATCCGGGAGATTAGCAAACATGCCCACCCCAGGGCTGCTGCATGTGATGTTCCTCTGCACTTTCTGTTCCTTCTGCCTGGAATGCTCTCCCCCGCAAGTAAGGCTTGCTTCCTTACTTCCTCCGGGGCTCTGCTCAGTCATCACCTTTTCAGGGATGCCTTCCCCATACACCTGAATAAAATAACAACATCCTGCCCACTTACCCTTTCCCCCCACCCTGCCTTAACTTTCTATGTAGCACTTGCCACCCTGTGATGTGGTATATATTTGCAGACCAACTCTATGAAATCAGGGATGTTGGTTTTGGTCTCCATTGTATGCCCCAGAACATAGAACAGTATGCAGACACATAGCAGGTGCTCAGAAAATTCTTGCTGAAGGACGGCTGGGAGTGGGGCCCTTTACACACATTGCTAAGATGACTGATACCCTCCAAAATGGCACCGGCCCCAATTTATTGATTACGATACATTCCAAGGCTCAACAAGACAAGTGACTTTCCCAGCATCCCACCACCAGGACTTGGGGGCTGCAGGCTTTGAAATCACGTCTGCCGGGCTCCAAAAACTCATCGTTACTGGACAGACGCCTCACAACCACAAAGGTAAGAGATTTCACTCCTGAGACACAGACCCCCAAACAACTCAGATGCTGAGACACCAAAAACGGCTCGCTGAACTCTCAACCTAAGACAGACTCCAAAAATCCCTGCACAGAGAGCTCACAACTTGAGACACAGACCCCTAAACAGAACAGAGACCACACACGCTGTGACAAAGACACCCCCAGCACACAACAGACCAGAGTTCTCACTCCTGGGAAACAAATTAAAACTGTTCAGACACCTCACACCCTAGAGGCAGACCCCCAAACCACCTCCCAACCTAATACAAAGACCCCCAAACCCGAAACACCTAAGTTCAAATAACTCAGACACATCACATAACCTAAGATGAAGTCCCCAGACAAGTTAGAGAACCTACATCCTGGACAATGATTCCCCCCCCCAACATCTCAGACAATTTACACCTCAAGACAAAGTTGTCCCTCGCCCCTAGAAGCTCAGAGACATTGTAACTTGGGACCTAGAATCACAAACAGCTCAGAGACTTCACGCCCTGGGTTGCGGTGCAGACACTTACGTGCAGATCTCACACCCAGGGATACAAATGCCCCAAAAGCTCAGAAAAGTAAGAGGCCTCATACCGTGGCACACAAAATCCATAAACCATCCAGCTCAGAAACAACCTGGGCCCCAAACGGCCCCAGATGATAAGACTAGACCCAAGCAACATCTGAGATGTCATAGCTAGCGACACACATCCCTCAAACTGCCTTACACACTTTACTTACAAAAGTAGGAGTAAGGGACACCAAACAAGCTCCGGGACCGCTCCCTGGACACCGAGCGCATCTGCAGGAGTGACGGTGCGGGGCCAAAAGCGCCTGACCAGGCCTGTGACGGAGTTGTGGGTAAACGAGACGGAAAGAGCTCACATGAAGAAAGCACCCGTCGTCCCGCGCTTTCGGCTGCCGTCTTTGGCTACAGGCAAGTGACTAGGGCGAACTTTGCCAAGGCAGCATCTTCAGCCTCTTGGGGACAGTCAGTTGGTGAGCAGTCCAAAGAATTCTACAGTCTGAAAAGCCGCACGCACCCCTCGCCCCGCGGCCTGAACTCCAGCTCTGCAAGCATCGTGCTGGCCCTAGACAGATGGCCAATGAGAACCAGGTAAACGAAGAAAGAGGCAGGGGCTTGGGGACCCCCCCGGAGCCACTCCGCACCCAGGGAAGGCTTATTCGGGCACTCTAGCGGTGACCAATCACTGCTCAGGACGGTCCTGGGCCCCGCCTTTCACATCCCGGAACCAATCGTTTGCCCCTTTGCGGTCCCCGGCTGGATTGGACTACATAGAAACGCAGGGGTGGAGGTGGAGTAGTGGAAATGATGGCTGCAGCAGGCTCGAATTGGTCAGGAGAACGGACTGTGGGAGTAGGAACGGACCGAACGGGGCCATTCGTGCCTCTGCTGGGAACGGCTGATGCCCACATGGGTTTAAGGAGACCCTAGTGCTCTCGCACAAGGGATTATTCCAAAACGGACGCCCCCTCCCCAGTGGTACCTCCCGGAGTGGACCGTCCTACCGCGGTGCCCCTCAGTGGTACGTCCCAGGACGGAACTGTTCCATCCTGCGCGCCCCTTGGTGGTGCAAACAGGAACAGCTACTGGTTGATGCAGGTGCCAAGGGACCATTCCAGGCTGGTCCCCAAAGGGTGAGAGGGCAAAGTCCGGACGAAAACTCTGCGAGCTCACTGCGGTCTTGAACACGGGGAAAAAGGTCTCCCTAAGCTGAAACTGACCTCCCTGCAGCGTCCACCATTATAAGAGGGAGCACGGTCAAACGCTGACCACATGCTGGGCATTGCACGCACTTGTGTGCCTCCCTTGGGTAGTGCAGAACAGGTCCAGTGGGGGGCCTGCCGGCCTGTGAACCCAGCCACAGTCCCCCAAGGGGCAGAAGGCCTGGACCTCCTGAGTGAGGTCAGAAGGCCTGATATGGGTCAGGCCTCCTGTCCTTGACTGTCAGTGATGGGTGAGAGGGACAGCAGGACTTTGAGGTTCTGTTAGGGAAAGGGCCATCTCTCAGGTCCCCAAGGACACCTAGTAGGTCAAACAAATTCTGTCACCCGTGAGCATGTTCCCTAGCAGAATCCTCAACCTGTGGAGTTATGTCTCTCGCCACAACTTTGCATTTGTTTATTCATTCACTCATTCATTCACTCTGTCCAAAGTATGTGCCAGGCACCGTTATGGGTATCAGGAATACAGCTGTGTGGAAGAGACAAAACAAACAAACAAAAAACCCTGCCCTCGTACGGCCTACATTCTACTGGGATACTATGGCACAAAAATGTCAAGTACATAATTTTTCAGGTGGTGGTCATTGTTGTAATGAAAATTAAGTCAGGGGCAGCAGACATTCTCACTGCTGTTCTGCCTGTGATGCCCTTCACAACGTGTCTTTCCCTTAATAAATCTATCTTTCCTCAAAAAAAAAAGAAAAGAAAATTAAGTCAGGGTAACTAAATAGAGAGGGGAGGAGCATTTCTAGAAAGAGTGGTTAAGGAAGGTCTTTCTGAGAATGTGACATTTGAGTGGAATTTCTGGGAGAAAAACATTCCAGGCAGAGGAAACAGCCAGTGTGAAAGTGCTGAAGTGGAACTCTGCCTAACGTGTATGAGGCACAGCGAGGAGGCCAGTGTGGCTGGCACAGTATGATCGAGGGAGAGACAGGTCATGAGGGCCAGATTGTGCAGGGCCTTCCAGACCTTGGTGAGAACTTTGACTTAACTCTGAGTGAGCCATGGGAGGGTTCTCAGCAGAGAAGCCCCTATGCTTCGGGCCCAGGTCACTCAATGTATAGGGAGGAGCTTCTGGGTTTTCCCAAGGAAGGACCGCTTCCCCCAGGTCCTCTGCAGCTGAACATGTTTCTCCTGGACCATCCTTTAGACTCAGGAAGGATCCCCCCCAACTGCTGCCCACGAGAATCCATATCAGAGGATGACACCGTTAGCAGTGGCTGGTCAAGGGCCTTCATAGCACGAGTGAGGTCATACCCAGTCTCATTTGTGAGAGACAAAGTAACAGACACAGAGAGAAAGAAAGAGAAAGCATTAAAGCGGTAGGGACAGAGAGACTTTCTAGCAGCCTACTGTCCCCGCTGACATTCACACCCACAGCCCTAGACCCCCCCCCCCATCCATGCTGCTGGGTGCTGTGCCTGTCTCTACAGGGGAAAGGAAGCCTCTCCCCGGGACTATTTCTAGGGACTGACTCAGCTGTCCTTGGACTGAGCCTCAGTCATGAGGGAAGACCCTCCCCACCGCCTTGACTCTCTACTCCTCAGGACAAAGACGTGTTCCAGTTATGAGGAGGCTCGTGCCGTATACAAAGTCCCCCACACCCCCTCAAGCCCTTGACTGCTCTCCAGCTGACTCCCAGTGCCCAAAAATTATTTAAAGGGGGAAGGGGAGGTAGAGATCTCTACACTTGCTGGGGAGCCCTTGTGCAAATTGAGGAACCTGAGAAATTTCCCACCTGTGTGGAGGCTTGCTGTCTCTACCCTATGCTACCACCTCCACGGTTAAAGTAAGGATCGCATTCTGTAGCAAATGCAGTACCAAGTAGGGTGTGTGAGAGAGACAGTGAACCAGTGACAGGGTCCTCGAGGTCCTAGGCAAAACTTTCCCTTTCCCCTTTCCCTGTCATCCCCCACCTGACCTTGACTGTGCCTGAACTTTCCCTGATTCCTTCAGTGAGTTCCAGTTTACATCCTGTTCCTCCCCTCCTCATGAGTTGAGGATTGTGAGCACGTCACCCACCCTCAGTTGACTTCAGCCTCTTCGTCTGCAAATGGTGACCTCCTCATTGGAAGTTTGGCAGATTGAGTTAATATGTACACATGGGTTTGTCACAGGGCTTGGCCCCAGGCAAGGATGGCGTTGATGTCAGCAGATATTGTTATTCTTGCCAGTATTATTACCATGGGCTCCTACATGCTGCACCTGACTGAGGACTTGCTCTCTCTGAGGATGAGGATCTGACATTTTCATCTCTGTGGTATCAGGTCGCATGTGATACCACAGGCCTTGTTCTAGGCCCTGTGAGAGAAAGGTCCATCCTGCCTTCCTCACGAGAACATCCTGGGATGCAGATACCTGAACAGTTTCAAGACCTAACTCTCTGGACAAAGACCTCTGCAAGTGTTCAGAGACTTCATGCCCCAGGACCCAGATATGAGAACTCACTCTCAGAACCCCTCAGTCCCACAGGGTCCTCCTCATCCCTGATGTGAACCTGCTTTCCTCATGACAACACAGTGGTGACTGCAGACAATGGAAAACGGCGAGACCTCGTGCCCTGGGACAGAGACTCACAAGCAGTTCAGAGACATCTCTTTCTGGACAGTAGCCATCAAACAGCTCAAAGATGCCACTCCTGAGGACAAGGACCCCCAACTGGCTCAGAGAATTCCTACTTCTAGGTAACAGCTCTCCAACAGCTCACCAGCTCACAAAGAGCTTACAGGCTGTACCCTGGGACACAGACTCACAAATATTCAGTTCAGGGCTGCTGTGTGGGCAGTGACTGTGAGTCTCTGTACCAT
>CAUYQG010177244.1:0-20815 GCA_963574415.1 Tarsius wallacei
CTGATGAAAGAGAGGCAAAATTTAGATTTTAAGTCTTTGTGTGAATACACTGCCACACAGAAAACTATAGACCAAAATCTCATGTTTAAAAAGGTACACTTAACTCGAATCTCAAGACTGACAACAATGTATATGAATGTAGGATTTCCATATCAATGAACTTTTTTTTATGAGGCAACAATAAACGCTAAAGGTATGAATCTACCTGTGTAACAACGGCTTCTTCATTAAAGGTATCCGTAAGGGGGCCAATTAATACCAACTCCAGGACTTATTTGAGTTAACAACATCGAAACTGCATGGAAACCACCCACTCGTTTCTCTCAATCCCACACAGGAATCCCAAGGTAATCATGTCCAGCCACTGCTGACTCAAGCAAGTGTCCGCTAGGGAAGGGCATTACAGCCCCACAAACATTCCTATGCGGTGTTTATTTCTCACTTCAGGTAGGAAACATTAACACAGACTGAAACCAGTGTCAACTCCTGACTTTCCACAAGTTGCTGCCCTGCCCACACTAACAATTCAATCATTTAAAAAGTGCCATCCATTTACCTTTTACCTACTGAAGAAAAGAACAATTTCATGTCTTCCTATATGCTTTCAAAAAGGCACTGTTTCCCTAAAACCTCAAATAACTGTAAATTAGGACTTTAAAAAATTGAACACACTAATACTACTGACCATGACAGAAAGCCTTTTCTACGAGGGGTAAGAAGGCATTTTCTAACAGGTTTCTAGAAAAAAAAAATTCGTACTAAAGTAATTCTCTGCCTTTAGAAAAAATTGACATAAACAATAATAGTTGTTTTTTAAAATTTCCCCTTAAAACAATGCTTAAAATCTGATTCTAAATTATACTACATACATAAAATGTTTATAAAATATGGACCATCATCAATAACACACATATAAGCCCCTTTCTTCATAACTGAAGGTTATTGCTAAATGATAAATTTCTAAAAGATACATGGAGACAGTGGGAACTAACCAAGGAGGTAATGTGATCTATAAAAAACAACAACAAAATACTCTATGAACAATGTAACTACTACGATATTACTTTTCTCAGTGAATGCTCCTGGACCACTTAAAATTTGCAACACACCATAATAAATCAAATCACATGTGGTAGTGAGAAGTACACTTTGGGAACTCCATCTCAAAAGACAATGGATGCAAGCTAAAAATAATCACAACCACTACCAAAGGAAAATGGCATGTATGTACTGCTCATTCAGTCACTCTTTATGTATCTGTGTCTTCAGCGCAGTCAAATTCCTCCATGAGACAGTACTGGGATAAGCTGGAGGCAACAATACCACTTCTTCAAACTACAGAACGCTCAGCCGACAGTAAAAAAAAATCCTCTCTGAAGCAAAGAGATGACACACAGGGGTGTCCTACTCACTGGAATACCGTGAGTGAGAACAGAAACCAATGGCCCAAAATGGCAAGAAGGTTACAAAATCCCTCCTGAAATGACAATGTCATGACTCTGATTTCATGGTCGGTGTAGGTATCATCAGTTGTGTGTTTTGCTGCTGAGGTGTGTTCAATTTTTTTTTAATTTTTAATTTTAAAGATGTGGGGTACAATTCAGGATTGGGTATACAAATGTTCATTATGCAGGTACCCTTGCTGATGAGGTTGCCCCCCCCCCACTGTGTTCAATTTTTAATGAAATGATGAGGTTTTAAAGAACACCCGCAAACAATTTCTGAGTCTGGGTCAACACAACATTCAGGGAAGGAGGAAGAGAGATGTTGAATCTTACGCTGAATTTATCCAATGCTACTTAAAAAAGAAATCATACTACTTTCTGCAGTTAAAATTACATCCTTTCTTGTATTTAACTGCCAAGCTGTGCATCGAGGGAACTGGAAAACCAGCACGGCCGCAGATCTGATGGTTCGAGCCCTGCCCCTCTACACTACGGTCCGTTGTTGTCTTTCATACGTGCGCCCCACAGGCACCAACGGCGCAGAGGACACAGTAGTTCCAGCTTCTGGACACAGAGATTCTGGCAAATTACAGGAGTCATAAGAAAAAAAGGTACACAGGCGCCCTGTCTGAGCCCGTGCTGCCATGCCCCGGTGGACTACTCCCCTCCTGCCCCTTGCCTGGTTCTTGCAATGTTTATTTCCCTTTACAACTTCAAATTCTTTTAATTTCATCCATATGAAACTGAATGTTACCAGATAAAAAGTTCCTTACTATTCAAGGAAGAAGAATAAGAAGAAGAAGAAAGGCTTGATAAGAGTGGCAAAAACAAGCAAATGCTTCTTATCAGAAAATGAGAGTCCGTTTAGGTGAACCTGATCTATAATGACAACAGGCACGTTGTAGAAAATTACATTTCCCAAATCTGAGCAGCATTGTGACTCTGAAACTCATCAAATTCACAGCAGTATGTGCGGTGCCTACCCCCATGCCTGGCACAAAACAGGTAACAATGGGCACATGAAAGAACCCGGGCTCTGCCAGGTAGATAAGGTTTGAAATTCTACTCCTGCTGCTTGCCGACCTGGCAAAATTTAACAGGTTTCTTTACAGATGAACTTCATAAAATTTCTGTGATATTCATATCATAGTTAATGCTAATATATAATAAGCACTCAAACACTGTACAAATGAAATTCAAATCCGGTCTATCAGACACCCGCAACACTCCATTCTAAATAAGAGTCTGACTACTAGTTTTTCCATGGTCCATGGCTAAAAGTGTCTCTTGTATTTGTAAATGTTAAAACAAATAAAAAGAATAATACTTCATGACACATGAAAAATATATGAAATTTAAATTTCAGTGTACACTGGATATTCATTTATCTCATTATATAAAAACCTATGTAACAGTCTCACTTTTGCCTGCTGGCCTACAAAGCCTAAAATATTTAATATGTAGCCATTTATAGAAAACACTGGCCAACACTAATACAACTTGCCTTAGACAAAATCAGTTTCCTCTTGTCAGTGGATGCTTTCATATTGAGTACAAACAGATTTAAGACAGTACGATATGATGCCTGTGGTTTATCACAGTGCTAACTAAGAAAGAATAAGATCTTTAAAGTACGTTATCTGCTTTTCAAAATCCTAAAAGGAGACGGTGTAGGGTAAGTGGCGATGTGATTAGGTGACTAATTGTGTTTTTTAAATGTTGCCTTTAAATATTACTTCCCTTTAATATACTAATAAAACTTAATATTAAAAAATTTAATAATGTGTACAGATGTTGAGATCAAACTACTTACATGTTCAGTGTTGCATTCTAAAATGGGTAACTGTTTACAGCAAACAAAAAAAAAAACCTGGACAAAAAATTAACTGACTTGGTTTGGAATCCTTGTTCTAAACTTAAAGAGATCTATGATATCCCAGTTCCTTCATTTGAAAGGTAGGTATGATATCAAATTGACTTAAAATACTGATGGACACAAAAATGTATTTTCCCCCTAAAACACTGCCCAAATAGAAACTGAAATGCATCAGAAATTAAAGCAACTCTGAAATAAAACACACACACTTGTTAGGCACACGTGTACTGTGTTCCGCAAAGTATCAAGTACTAGTCACAAAAGACCTCCAAATATAAATGCGTTAATAACCTCAGTGTTGGAATAGCATAACACTACTACCAAGAAAACATGGGTAAATCTAATCCAATAATAGCAATAAAATTCATGAAATAAAAGCCACCCAAAATCTGAACTGATTTTTCTCATACCGAAGCATTCTACAACAGTGCAAAGCACCATAAAAGGTAAACATCAGGCCATGCGCAGTGGTTCATCAGTTTGGGAGGCTATAATCCTCCTGTAATCCCAGCACTTTGGGAGGCTGAGGCAGGAAAACTGACTGGGCCTGGGAGTTTAAGACCAGGCTGAGCAACATAGTGAGACCTCATCTCTAATGAAAAAAAAAAAAAATGAAAAAAATCAGCCAGGTGTGGTGGCATACACCTGCAGTCCCAGCTACTGAGACTGAAGTGAATGGGTCACTTGAGCCCAGGAGTTGGAGGCTGCAGTGAGCCGTGATCCTGCCACTGCACTCCAGTCAGGGTGACAGAGTGAGACTCTGTCTCAAAAAAATAAACACCAAAGAATGAACCAAGATAAACTGTCTAAATGAATAACATAAGGTTAAATATTTTACATGAAAAGTGCTTACAAATGAACAATATCAATGTCAACGTAGGTGAAGAAAAAGAAGACAAAAATGAAACCAACATAAGTAGCAAACATAGAACATTCAATTTAATGAGTAAGAACAAAAAGGTGGCAAAAAATTAAAATGTGGCAACATTTTCTCCTAATTACCAAAGATTCGTGTGCATGGGTTTTACAAAACTGACAGCACCATGTATTTCTGAGACTATGAACGGGTACTCTCTTCTTGAAAAGAGCCTTACCAAATCCCATTTGTAAGAAGAATATATTCTAAAAAGGATCCCAAAATTTGACAAGGATTTGGATAAAAAGTAAGTGGTTTAAAAGTACATCAATAACACAGAATATGATATAATCCTAAAAAAGAATATTACAATATTAAATAGTATAATAAATACAAGCAAAAATAAATACTACAAATAATGCAATAATAATATTTAGTGATTTGGAGCTTGGTTCCCAGAAAAGTACGCAAAAGAATTATAAATATCTGTGTATGTGTGTGTGTATAGAAAAATCCCAGGAAATGGAACTCCTTGTTGGCATAACAGTGGCCAGTTTATCTAAACTGACTAGCCTCAGTAATCAGGGAGTTAATGAAAACTGGCCACCAATCCTACGCTACCAAGAAACAGGACTTGGATTAAGCGAGTGAAGGTGAGTGGATTTACAAAAGACACCCAGCACTTTTGTCCCCCTTTCTGGGAACAATCTGGAAAATATACGATTTCTCACCCTGAGAAGCCAAGTGAAAATACCAAGACCTTCAGCTTTCCATGTTCAGAGCTACCAGCCTGCACTCCAAGTGGACAAGGAGACCCCGGGCTTATCCAAAGACTACATACATCCCTCTTCTCTACATCACCATTCCCTTGTCATAGCTGCGATCTGTTCGTTATCCCTGGACGACCTGCACCCAAACACATTTCTTCAACAAGTATAATTCTGCTCAAGCAACATCCATCCACACATTACTCAGGCTTCTCCTAACCCCCACCTCTTCCACCTCCCGATTACCTCCTGCTGTCCAATCCCAGTTTCCCCCAATTTCGTCAAGCCTCTCCCCAGTGTGTCTCGTGGCTGGCACTCTGCTGTCATTTGTGTTAACCTTCACATGCTCAAAGGTAAATGAGTAAATCATTTTCCTGGAAATAAACTAAATCAAAGAGAGACGCAAATGGTAAATGTGGCACCAAGGTGTTACTATAAAAAAAATGTGAATAATTTACCTGTAACATAACCTATTTAAGTGATAGTTCATCTGTTTACACTATGGAAGTGAGTCATAAGTCACTTATTCACTATATAAAACCCGATATATGCTTTCCTGCGTTTGTAACTTTCTCCACGCTATTCTCCCCGTTTGCAGTTCCATCCTGTAAGTGATGTGTCTGGGACCCCCTCTCCTCAAGGGCTCAAGAGCTCTCTCCCTCTCTTAAAGACTTCCCCAGCTGGGCATGATGGCTTATGCCTGTAATCCTAGCACTTTGGGAGGCGGAGGCAAGAGGATAGCCCGAGCCTGGGCAGCTTGGTGAGATCTCGTCTCTACAATAAATTAAAAAATTAGCCGGGTATAGTGGCGCATACCTGTAGTTCCAGCTACTTGGCAAGCTGAGGCAGAAGGATCGCCTGAGCCCAGCAGGTCAAGGCTGCCGTGACTGTGAGTGTGCCACTGCACTCCAGCTTGGGCGACAGAGTGAGACTCCCACTCAAGAAAGAAAAAGCCTTCCCCAGCAGAAGACCGTATCAAACTATCACAAAACTATCAAAAGACTCAATTCAGAGATGGGATGTTAAGTTTTGCACATTCACAAACTATGTGCATAAGACGGCAAAAATCACACCCATGAGTGTTTGAAAAACCTAACACTTTTTTCAGAGAGAAGGAATTTATTGCCAAAGGTGGAGCACATTCAAGGAGAGGGGTTTTGTGCTACACACACCACGTTTGTACACTGAATCTTTCTAAGAAGACCAAGAGAAGAGCCAATGCATCTAAACTCCTCAGGATGCCCACGAGATGCCCACGAGAATGTGGAAAGGAAGAACCACCCCGCCTTCTGGTAAGATGCTCCCTTCACCTCCTTGGTGATGTGGACTTTTGACCTCCAGTGTCTGCTCAGCTCTGAAACAGCCTTCTGCAAACTTGTCAACTAAATTAACTTGCAGGAAAGTATCCACTTACATTGCACAGACTGACTCATTTGCTTGCTTCCTTGTGTGCCTTAAAACCTGGTTGTTGGCTGCACATAATACAAGCCTTCCAAGGCAAGAAGACTTATTTCTAGGAACCTGTCATATGTCTAGCACAGACCATCTGGATTTGAACCAAGTTCCTCTGTTGGCCAGCCAAGTGATCCTGTTCTGAGACCAAACTTTGTACTGTAATTCCTCCATCTGTAAAAATGGAAACGTAATAGCTCTTATGTCCCATCAAGTTTTGTGAAGATTAAATAAATTGGTACACGTGAAGCACTCAGAACTTGACAACTGGAAGTGATCAATTTTGCCAGCACACTTTTCCTAAAAAGTAGTGCGTTAGAAACCTGGTCATTCCAGCTTCCTTAGTGTAGCTGACAAAAGTTCTGAATTTCCTCATCAGCCAACAAAGGAAAACAGCCTAATTGTTAAATTATACATCAGATATAACTGAGTAACACATTATACATAGGTAATTTGCAGATTATGAAATCAAAATCGCAAGTCATTCAAAATAAGCTAGTCCCTGTTGTTCCCCTCTCTCTTTCCTATACTTTCGTTAAAAGGGAATGAAGATCACAATGTCCATTGTGTGTGTATATGTCTGCACACACACGCATTCACACATGCACACAAAGTGCACAGGCAGATGGGTCAGAAAGGGGATCGTTACTTACCAAGACTTAGAATATTAACCCAATTCTCACAATGACCCTGGATGAGTCTACAGAATACCCTGGCTACTTGATGAATTCTTATTCATTCCTTTGAAGACGAGAAACAGAGGCCAGACACAGTGGGGGCTCATGCCTGTAATCCCAGAAGTTTGAGACTAGCCTGGGCAACATAGCAAGACCTTGTCTCTAAAAAAAATAAAAAAATAAATAAGTCAGGCATGGTGGAACTGGTCACTCAGAAGGCAGAGCTGAAGGATCACCTGAGCCCAGAAAGTTGAGTCTGCAGTGAGCCATGACCATGTCACTGCACTTCAGCCCGGGCGATGGAGTGAGACCCCAACTTAAAAAAAAAGACTAGAAACAGGAAACATGTACTCTGAGGATTTTTCTCTGAGCACATACTCAAGTTTACCTCCTCAATTTCCTAACTGTGACATCATTCCAGCAACACATCCATGACCGTCCCCTGGACTTATCACAACAGCCTCAAAATTATCTGTTTTAACTTTTAATACAGAAAATTCCTTTGAGGCAGAAATGGATACTTATTCATGTTTTTAATCCCAAGCATCTAGCAGAGTGCCTGGCTACAGCAAGCACTCAATTCATACACAATATTAACTTCACAGGTCAGAAAATGGGGACATGGGAGTATTTTATCCAAGGTCATACTACTACAAAGGAAATCTGAAGACCGGCTTTAATACTCTGCTCATGACACAATGGGACCTTGTCAAGTCCTATAAGTAGTTACCTTTTGGTTTTCAGGCCACTTCACTTCAGCACCCTTTAGCCTGTTTCACTGACCATGGGCATTCACTACAATCCTTACAAATCCCTGAAAAACCTTTTCTGGGCACCTAGATGCACATTAAAGAAATACTGTGAGCATTTCTAATAAATTTTCAAACAGCTGCACTAAAATTATTTTGTAAACTATAAGTCTGAATATAAAATTCCCTTACCTAGAAAGAAACACTTGAGTATTATACAAGTGGAGACTTAACTTGGAAATCTGATAAGACAAAAATTTCAGAGTGATCCAAAAGCCAGTAACAAACATTTTAATGATGAAAACAACATTACATGTAACATTATTACAATTTTTTTTTGAGCACTCAGTTGTCAGCATTTTTTATTACCCATACTAAATGATCAAAGACTGCAAAACCTCTGCAGGAATCAAAGGAAACAGACTAAAAGGTTTCACGTCTTGGTTTATTGCCTTGGTCACCTTTGCTTTCATATTGTCTAGCACAGTCTGCTTGTTGAATAAATTAATCATCTTGCTAAAATTCAATTTCATTATCTGAGGAAATGTGCTTACCTGCATATTACTTTGGAATAAACATACACTGGAAGTCTGTATGGGTCTGTCCTCTGCGGAAAGTGGAAAAAACTCTTTCTACCCAGGGAGCCACACAAATAGTTACCCTAATCCCTACAGCGCTTTAGGGGAATACCGTGGAGACAGCATTCTGAAGCTGGAAAATAGCTGCTTAAATGTTTATGTAGGGGGTGTCATCTTGCCTAGGCCCCTATGTCTCAATCCCCTATTTCGCTCACAAGATTGCCATTCCAAAATAATCACACTGGTACATCCACCATTTCTAAACAGTCTTACCATTCACTTTGCAAACTCAGCATGTGTTAAATGCTATATAGTTTTCAAAAATGAGAGGGACTGTAGTGTCAAGAATCTTATATCAGCACTTCAGTAAAAGAAATTTTATGATTATATTTAAAAAGAAACTACATTAACTTCTCAGGTATAATTTCATTGGGATATCTTCCCAGTGTCCATCATGTTATAATTAGAATTCATGCATGCACTTTGTGTCTAAAGCTGGAAAAGAAAATCTGCATGAGGATAGAGACAGTGGATCATAACCACCTAATAATGTGGGTGAACAATAAATATATGTTGATATACCAAGAGTAAACTCATCATATGTCCAAATATTTAGATCAAAGTTAAGATTTTAAGTCCTTGAGATAACTCCATTTTTAATCGTTTAAACTCAATTTCACTCCCCCACTTTTATCACATATTTTAGTTTTGTTAGCTCATTTATTCGTCTTTCAAATACTTATTGAGTGGTTCACGTCCTAAGCAATGAAAACACTACTGAAAAGAATTCCGCAGTATGCACTTTTAAGCAGGTCAGTTATACGAAATGGTAGTATGTCATACTGAGAGACGGGTGAGTGAAACATAAGACCAAACTACAGAAGACTATCTCGAGGACTGGGTGCAGCGGCTCACGCCTGTAATCTCAACACTTTGGGAGACAAAGGTGGGAGAGTTACTTGAGGCTAGGAGTTTGAGAATGGCATGGGCAACAAAGTGAGAACTTGTCTCCTAAAAAAAAAAAAGAAAAGAAAAATCAGCCAGGTGCGAAGGCTCAAGCCTGTAATCCAAGTACTTTGGGAGGCCGAAGCGAGAGGACTGCCTGAGCACAGGGTTTTGAAACCACCATCCTGGGCAACTTGATGAGACCTCATCTCTACAATTAAAAAAAAAAAGTTACCAGGCATGGTGGCTCACATCTGTAGTACCAGGTATTGGGGAGGCTGAGGCAGGGGGATCACTTTAGCACAGGAGGTCGAGGCTATAGAGAGCCAGGACTGTGCCCACTGCACTCTAGCCTGGGCGATGGAGTGAGACACCCCCCAACCCCCAGCTCAAAAAAAAAAAAAGAAAAGGAAAAGAAAACTATTTTGACTCAGAAAAGGCAATATTTTTAAGTCCTCAATATCAAGAATATATAAACTGAAACAGGTAAGATCCTGACCAGAACCTGAAGAAGAAAGGATTGCATCAAGGTCATTTTCTAACCTATTACTATTATTGAACTCTAAAAATTCCCATTAAAAAAACAATACAACATAGGGAATGCATAGGCTAAAAGTATCCAGTCAAAACATTTTTTCTCACTATAGTTATATTTAATCAACATGGCAAATTTCAATCAACAAGCATACCTCTGACCTATTACAGGTTTGGTTCCAGACCACCACAATAAGGAGAATATTGCAATAAAACAATTGTCATTTTTTTTTTCCCAGTGCATATAGAAGCTATGTGTACACTACGTCATAGTCTATTCAGTGTACAACAGCATTCTGTATACAAAAACAATATACATACCTTAATTTAAAAATACTTTAATGCTAAAACATGCTAACAATCATCTGAACTCTCAGCAAGACATAACAGCTTTGCTGGTGGAGGGTCTTGCCTTGATGTCGATGGTTGCTGACTTATCAGGGTGGCAGCTGCTGAAGGATAGGGTGGCTGGGGCAATTTCTCAGACTAGGACAAAAATGAAGTCTGCTGCATTGATTCACTCCTCCTTTCATGAAAGACTTCTCTAGAGTATGCAGTGCTGTTTTATAGCATTTTATACACAGTAGAATTTCTTTCAAACTTGGAGTGTACCCTCTCAAATCATGCCACTGCTTATCTAAGTTTATCAACTGAATCCTTGGTTATCATTTCAACATTGTTCACAGCACCTTCACCATGGGTAAAATCCATCTCAAGACATCACTCCTTTGCTCATCCACAAGAAGCAACTCCTCATCTATTCAAGTTTTATCATGAGATTGAAGCAATTCAGTCACATCTTCAAGCTCTGCTTCCAATTCTAACTCTCTTGCTTTTTATACCACATCTGAAATCACTTGTCCACTGAATTCTGGAACCCCTCAAGGTCATCCATAAGGACTGAAATAAACTTCTTCCAAACACCTGTGAATGTAGATAGTCTGACCTCCTCCAGTGAATCATGACTGGTGTTAAAGGCATCTAGTATGATGAATCTTTTCCACAAAGTTTATAACTGACTTTACCAAGATCTATCAGAAGAATACTATCTATGGCAGCTATAGCCTTATAAATATATTTCTTAAAAACTCCTTGAAAGTCAAAATTAGTCCTTGCTCCATGGGCTGCAAGATAAAAGTTGTTTTAGTAGGCATGAAAACAATATCCATCTCTTTGTATATTTCTATCAGAGCGCTTAGGTAACCAGGTGCATTGTCAATGAGGAGTAATAGTAAAGTACTCTTTCTCCAAGCAGCGGGTCTCAACAGCAGGCTTAAAATATCCAGTAGACCACGCTACACAAAAATGTGTTGTCATTCAGGCTTTTTTGTTCTATTTACAGAGCACAGTCAGAGTAGATCTGACATAATTCCTAAGAGCTCCAGGATTTTCAAAAGGAGCAGTCTTCAACTTAATCACCAGCTGCATTATCCCCTAGCAAGAGATTCAGCTTGTCCCTTGAACTTTGAAGCCAGTCATTGAGTTCTCCTCTCTAGCTATGAAAGTCTCAGATGGCCTCTTCTTCCAATATAAAGGAAGCTACTCTGGTCTGCTCTGAAAATCAGTGCAGCCACCTTCATCAGTTATCTTAGCTAGATCTTCTGAATAACTTCCTGCAGGTTATTCCTACATCAGGGCTTCACCTGGCACTAAAATATGGAGAAGCCTTCTTTACCTAAACCTCAAGAACCAACCTCTGCTAGCGTCACACTTTTCTTCTGCAGCTTCCTCACCTCTTTCAGTCTTTACATAATTGAAGAGGCCTTCTTCTGGATCAGAGTTGGGCTTAAGGGAGTGTTGTGGCTAGTTTGATCTTCTATCCAAACCGTTAAAACTTTCTCCACATCAGAAACAAGGCTGTTTCCCTTCTTCACCATTCATGTGTTCACTGAAGTCACGTTTTTCATCTCCTTCAAGAACTTTTCCTTTCCTTTCACAACTTGGTGGCTGTTGGGCACAAGAGGCCTAGCTTTCAGCCTATCTCGGCTTTGGACATGCCTTCCTCACTAAGCGAAATCATTTCTAGCTTTTGACTGAAAGAGAAGAGACATGTGACTCTTTCTTTCATTTGAACCCTAAGAGGCTGTTATAGGATTATGAATTGTCCATTTCTTTTGTTTCCTTTTTTTTTTTTTTTTAAATTTGAGTCAGGGTCTCATTCGGTAGCCAAATGGCACGATCACAGTTCATAGCAGCCTCAGTCTTCTGGGCTCAGGCAATCCTTCAGTCTCAGTCTCCCGAGTAGCTGGGACTACAGGTGTGTGCCACCACACCTGACTCATTTTTTTGATGTGTTTTTTGGGGACGACGTCTCACTATGTTGCCTGGGCTGAGAATTTCAATATCGTTGTCTCAGGGAATAGAGAGGCCCAAGGAGAGGGAGAGAAACAGGAAAGGCAAGCTGGTGGAGTAGTCAGAACACACACCGCATTTATTAAGTTTGTCATCTTACATGGGAATTGGTTCATGGCACCCTAATTGTAATCACAGTAACACACACATTAATTAAACAACCAGAATAATAACATCGAAGATCACTGATCATATATCCCCATAACAGAAGTAATAAGGATGACAAAGTTTGAAATATTGCAAAACTACACAAATTTCCAAAATGTGAGCACATATACTGAGGGAAAACTGTGCTGATAGTCTTAGCGGGCACACAGTTCCCACAGACGCTCAATTTTTTAAAAGTGCAATATCTGTAAAGCACAATAAAGCAAAGCACCATAAAACGGAGAAGATCTGCATGGCGAACTCCTTTCAATCACTCAACATTTCACATACTTTTACTTGTGTATTTTGCAAAAGTATTACAAGCTGCCCCAGTATTGCCAAAATGCTAAAATGAAACTCAGTGAGTGTGTTCTAGGAGCACTGTCAAACCAATACATTTGACTGTTTATCAAAAGGAGTTTTGGACTCACTGTGCTTACAGCGTCCTTCTGAAATTCTCTTGCAGCTCATCGTCACCATGCCTCGAGTTTTTCTCTACTTCAGTTCAACGACCACACTACCACCTGTACGCTGCTACAATCAGATCTAATCCTAGCAGGTTTGATGGGTTTGACAGCGTTTCCTGGTCTTCAAGATAAACTCCAGATGCCTAAGTATGAAGTATGGCAGCAAGTCTTCTGACTTTCCAGTCACATCTAGAGTGTCCTGATGATTGTAACGTCTCCCTAAATTCTCTACCCCAAATGAAGGAAATCATACTCATCTTCGAACGATAAACTAGAAATTTAGATGATAAATTCTAATGTCATGAAGTAGTTTCTTTGCCTGACAATCAAAACTAAACACTATGCTTTCATAGATTTTATACAGGCCCAAGTTACCATACTTAGCAAGTAGGAATAATTGCAATTTACATAGGTGCCAGTCTCTCAGAATATCAAGACTTTTATCTTTCTTATACTTTTATCCCAAAAAGCTTATCTAAGTGACAAATCTTATTTTAAAAATTATAATGCTACCCAAGAAAGAGATAAACATTTAAAATTCCATTTGGAGTCAGGTGCAGTAGAACACGCCTAAAATTCTGGCACTTTGGGCGACAGAGGTGAGAGTTTTGCCTTAGTCCAGGGGTTCAAGATCAGTCTAGGCAACTTACAGAGAACTCAGCTCTACAATAAATCAAAAAATTAGCCGGGTGTAGTGGCACACACCTGTGGTTCCAATTACCGGGAAAGCAGAGGCAGAAGGATCACCTGAGTTCAACAGGTCAAGGTTGCAGTGGCTGTGAGCATGTCACTGTACTCTAGCCTGGGTGACAGGGTGAGATTCCAACTCAAAATAATAATAATAATAATAATAATAATAATAATAATAATAATAAAATTTTATTTGCGAACTTTAGAACTGGGAGAGACTTTAGGATGATCATACAGCCCAGTATACACACACAAACACACACACACACACACAGTGCCAAAAAAAGTATACACATTTTAAGCGATATTATCTATGTACTACTTTCGTTCACCATAATCAGAAGTGTCTGGATGCTGATGGTAACCACTTTCGTGCAGTTTAAAAACTGTATTGAAATTGTAAAGCTCAATATATACCAATAACAAATGATGAATACAAGTCACGTTTGACAGCCGGGCTCGGTGGCTCAGCCTGTCATCCTTCGCTTTGGGAGGCCGAGGTGAGTGGATTGCCTGAGCCCGCGGGTTCGAGACTCGCCTGGGCAACTTGGCGAGACCGCATCTCTACAATAAATAGAAAAATCAGCCGGGTGTGGTAGCGCATGCCTGTAGTTCCGGCTACTTGGAAGGCTGAGGCGGAAGGATCGCCGGAGCCCAGCAGGTCAAGGCTGCGGTGGCCAGGAGCAGCCACTGCACTCCAGTCTGGGCAACAGAGTGACACTCCAACTCAAAAAAAAAAACAAGTCACGTTTGACTTCTGCAATTACAAGAAGTGCTCAAAGGGGTTACTGTCAGCATCCAGACACTTGATGATGGCATACTAAAAGTAACACACAGGTAAATGTGTCTACATTTTTTGGCACGCCCAGTATTTTACTATATCTCGTAAGTATGACATTTTATACCAAAACAGTCTACGCTTATTATGTGCACGTATAATTAATACAAATTTCGTGAAAAATACTCATTATATATCATGTACTCTGATATTTGCTATGCTCTCTCATTTAAGTGATGATTGTAACCCACTAAATATTGTCTCTACAAACAGATAATGGTTTGCCACACACAATTTGAAAAGCACAGATCCAGTCCAAACCCGTAAATTAAACTGAAACCAAGAATAGGGTATTAACTTAGAGAATTCTCTAAGGTTCCTAAACTAGTTAATGTTAGTCACTCCGTTGTAAGACACTGGTCATGCTACCTAGGTAGCTGCACATTCTCAAGACACATTTTATGTTTTCTATCAATTGATTCAGTAAGAAACCTGAAGCTTCCAGTGACACTCAAAGCTCTCTACTGGGCAAGTGAAGTGATAATTCTTCTCAAATCATATTTAATATTGGTTAAAAATTTACTTACAATATTCCATGTTAAACATACAACAAAATATATTAAGAAGGTCTATCTTTAGCTAATTACACTAGGGGGCACTTTTTAATATCTCTAGACTTCAGGCCTAAGTGTGTCTTCCTGAGAAAGTGTGTCACATTCCTGGAATTTCAGAGCTATGGTCTTTTAATCCATTACCAGTTTTCTACCAAGGGACTACCCTCTTGTTTTTCTTACATTAATTATATATGGACTCCTCAGGCAGAAATTCTGACAGAAAGAATGTAAACGAGCTAAGCAGGCACTATTTTAATTAAAAAGAGTACATGAAAATACTTCATTTCAAATAGGAATTCAATGAAGGTTTAAAATTATTTTTATTTAAAAGGTTTTATTGCTTAAATAAAAACCATATGTTAAAAAGCTTATCACATTTGATTATTAATTCATGCTAAATAAGTAATCAGAGCTTCATAGGCAAAGGTGAAAAGCACCTGAGGAACATTTGGGAAGAGAAAACAGGAAATACAAAATTACCTAACGGTAAACTCTCTCTGAGAAGCTGAACTTTTGCTTTCTGGGAAAGAATTATCTGATTACAATCAAGTTTGGAAGACCATAATTTGGGCAATATAAAAGGCATAAAATTATGTAAGTGACTGCAAAGAAACAACATGTGCATTTTATATCTAAAATGACACACTGAAATAGAAATCAGGAGCAAACTACTGAAAGCTGCTTTCAACCAAAAAGCTGTAAGATCACCTGTTGCAACCACGCTGCTTTGAAGATGTCCAGGGGATCATTATTATTATGTTATTAGTAAGTATAGATGAACATCACCCAATATAAGATATATTTCATTTCTGTTAACTATTATCTTAAGTGACTTGCGTAAATTTTTACAAAACTATATACTAAGCTTAATTCCTCCCTTTTTAAAAGTAACATCAGGCTGGAACGCTTTCAGTGGACACCCTAACGACAGTCACAGGGTGCTCAAAATGGGAAAAGACAGGATTTATGGAAATCTCAATCCTTAATTAAATCACAGAATGAGGTTTTGAAGTCGTAAATAATAAATCACAATGAATCCTCCATCTGGTTGTCAAGGTAACTGCTTTGCCTCTGCCATAATTGCTGGGATCCCCATCTTGCCCTTTCTGACACCAAGCCTGATCACGCATTCTGGTCAGAGACTGAGAAAGGCGCTTTTCTATTCCTCTCAGGCAATCATGTAACATGCATTGAGCTTGACTGAACAGGGCCATGCGACCACACAAATGCCAAATTCAAGGCCTCTCCTTTCCTATCCGGAAGCGGTAATTAACAAGTAAGCAGCAGTATATTCCTATCAAGCCTTAGATAAGAAATGGAACCAGGGCACTGTGGCAGGTCTGAGCAGCTGTGTTTATAGGAAGTTTTTACTAATTTACTAATGTATTATCAGAAGACTTGCTTATGAGCCAGTAATCATTAATGTCTTAAAAGTTAAACATCAATTTTTTTAAATTTCTCTGAAAATATAGATGAAATGCTGGGTTTGAAAAGAGTCACATATAAAATAAACATAAATATTTACAATATAACTTACATCAAATATTCATAAAGCAAATATTATAAGTAAAATAGTGAAAATGGTACCAGATGGATTTTGCCAGCTCAAAACAGTTTTCCTTCATTTCCCCTTTAGTTCTACTTAAAGTGATCATTTTTCAAATAATTATAAAATAAAATCCTGAAATAAATGAAGAATTTTATGTCTCCAATTCCATACACTGCTTCTATTGTTTTCTAATAATTGTTTTTATCTGTATACCTAGACTCTCCATTAAAGATATTTGTTTTCCAATATAAATCTACTTGTTTTCAAAAGTATTCTTGTATTCTACTTGTATTCAAAAGTTCTTCTTGTTACATTACTTTGAAACACTCTTTTTTAGATCGCTCAGTTTTAAAGTTCTCTCTACTCACTTCAATTACTAAATAGTATAAGCAATATTACCAATACAATTTTTAATTCTATCAGCATATATTGAAAATCAAAATTATGTCTTCCTCAGCAAAATGGCCATGTTTCAATGTATTCATTCTTTCTCTTTTATTTACTTAAAACTCAATACGGGGTCACATTTATATCCGGTTTCTCCAGAACTGGTCACACTTCCTAGCATAAGTATAATCCTGTTTCGCCATCTACACAAATAGTAATATCGACTATGTGATAAGAGTTTCTCAATGTGATGTTCTGTTAAGCATTTAATAAATTTTTGCTTTCAACATCACTAGCAATTTCCCCATTTTTCACTTTAAAAGTAAAATTCCAAGTAATAAATTGTACAATTTTGAAATAGCAGAGCAGAAAGTCTAATAAAACTTTGGTTAAAAAAACCAACAGCATCTTAAGAAACCATATTCTGTCAATAGACAATTCTGGGGGTGGGAGAGTGGCAAGATTCTTTAATAATCATTCATCAGTATAGGGCTGTTCTCATACGTTGGGCAAAAAAGAAGGTCGTTTCTAAAGACTTTTTCTCTTAACAATGGTAGCATGTCAATACTATGGCTACGATTCTGATCTTAAAAATACCATGATTTTAAAAAAAGGGCACAGCAATAATTATGAGAATTCAGAGTGTTAGAAAAAGAAAAATAATACAGTTGAACAAATGCCAGGAAGAAGAGAATATAAAACAAAAGTTGGTGCAGTGTCAGGAGAGCATCAGGGTAGCTTTACTAGGAAATGAAAGTAATGAGGACATAAAAAATCTCACGGTACAAAATTTATTGCTTAAATATCTTTCCCCTGTTTTTATTTCATTTTAAATAAATGGATTCATTTATTCTCTTTTAGAATTAGTAATTACAAAGTATCTTGGAAACAGGAGGAGTATCAGGAGGAAAACAGCAGAAAGATTTTCTTCAAAAATCTACATCAAAGCAATATAGTCAAAGCTTGATTACCCATGCAAGTAAATGCGAGAAGAACATGATCACAAATGTTCCTGCTGGCCTGTGTTAATTCGACATTTACACTGAATACTGATATCAGATTTTCTTGCTTCAAACAGTAACTTAAAAACAAAATTGAAGCATTTTTGGTAGTACTTTAACTAGTACTCAAGTAGTGTTAGAATGCTACAATTTTTTTTATTCTCTGCTTAAATTCTCTCATAAAAAACACACCATACTGAAGGTAAATTGTATTACTTCCCAGGCTAAAGCAACAAGCCCCATAAAATCCTTTCTGTCCCAATGAAACAAACCATACCTTAACTGGGGAAGTTTAATTATGTGCTTTGGTTTCACAAACCGACTGCTGTTGCCAGCTGCATTCTAAATAAGAGTAAATAGAGACAGTTTGAGCCGTCAACAAAAGACATAATTAAGTAGGAAAAATGCTGTCAATAAAACATGGCTACATTTTAAACTTTAGAAAATAAGTAAGGCCCACCAGATTTGGACTATATTATATAGTCAATACACTCTTAACCACTAACTAATTGGGTCAAGCAAGAATAATCTAGAAGGAGAAGGGTCTTCAAACATCCATGTGGCAAAATGAGATTCTGTTCAACTGGAAGTCAAAGGAGATTGTATTCAGCCCTTCTCTCCTAGGCTTCCACAAGAGAATCCTAATTCAGGCAAATCATTTGAGGGCCTGTTTTCCCAATTCTGATAACTCTAGATGCATGGAGAGTTAACTCATCGCACATAATGTGTGTGTTAATTATCTACCAGAACTAGCTAAGAGGGACTTGTAGAGCATCTTACATAAACCATGAACACAAGCTCCTTATTTTTCGGTGACACATGTCATGGACACAAAAAGCATTCAGCCCCCTCCTCAGTGATATTCTAACCATAATGTTAATGTGTAAGCTTTTCAGACCACTTCCACATTACTGTGCCACTATCCATCAAAACAGTTCTGGTTATCTAGACACAGTTTACAGAAACCATTTAAAAAAATTTTTTTTTTACTATAATTTCTTTTTAGATAAAATTAACTTTCACTCTGATGATTACTAAAAGAGCCTGAACTATGTGGAACATTTTAATTATTAGTATATTTGGCATAAACAAAATCCTTCAATGGGTCTGCTAGAAAGCACTATCTCTTGGTTATAGTAGAAAAGAGTAAACTCTGCAAACCTTAAGGATTAAGGAGGATTAAAAAAAAATCACATCTGTGTTTAGCACCAAGCTGGTTTTCAAATGTTTAACCAACTTTCTCATTTCTAGCTAGACAGAACAACATGTCATGAATCACCATTTCTCTGTCTCCACAGTTTTCCTCGGATTACCTAAAATCAAGAAACAAACTGTACAAATTCTATATAACCTAAGGGCATTCCCATTTTGGCATACCAGAAGAGCAGGGAGGTCCATTAAAAGCTACTTGGAAGGTTGAAGCTGAAGGATCACCTGAGCCCAGGAGGTCGAGGCTGAGGCAGCCTTGAGAGAGTCACTGCATTCCAGCCTGGGGGCAACACAGTGAGACTCCGACTCAAAAAAAAACAAAAACAAAAAGGATGACTCAGAAAAAGAAGGAGTGCTGTAGAGATCTCTAGCCGTTTTCATCCTTAATGAAAGAAAATGAGTGGTGGATAAAAAGGAACCAATGAATCAATCAAGGATTTGCTGAGCACCACTTACATGCTCTTAGCACATTCTGAGGCAGATGTGGAAAGATGAAGACAAAAACATTGTCTTTCTCTTGAATAGTTTAAGTTCTACTGGGGAGGGGAGGGAGCACAGAAGTAGAGGAAACATCGCCAATCCATACAAGGATACGTAAATACGCAATTATGTGGCGCAGACTGTAAGTGGCGTGGGAACTGGGAGTCATGGAAGGCTAATGAGAACCAGAGCTATCGAAGAGTGCTCTTGGCTTCACCAGGATGAGCAGAGAGAACACAGGGGGAGGAAAACCACAGTCGAGGACAATCTCAAAGGCAGGTTGTCTTTCTTTCTTTCTTTTCTTGAAATACTATGTGTAACCAGTTGAACATAGACATCATTCCATAGGAAAATTTCAAACGTCAACATCGGATGAATATTTAAAGTATTCAGCAATTAATGCCTTACCCCCCAAAATAAAAGTTCTACCCATCATCATGTTTTGAGTCCTAGATATGTACTTCAAATAAATACAGGAAGTAATGGGGTGAGGGAAGGGTGAGAAAACCACAAAGTTACAGACTGACAGATGCTTGAAAAAAATATGACTGAAAACTGCTCTCCCTATAAAAAAAAAAAAAACAACTCTCAGTGAAGAGAGAACTTCGAGCTGACTTAATTTCCCCATCGCCACACAGATCAAAAAAGGTCGTTTCGTGTTTTTTACTCTTAAGAAGACAAAGTCCAACTATTTGAGAAATGTCTCGCCAGACACAGGAAGCATCTGAGACAAGAAATATACCGGAAAGCATTCTAATGAGGGCCCTGATGAGGATATTTCAATGCTCACTCTCTGAAAAGGGCAACACAGTAGGACATCACTTTAGACACAGCGAGGTAACTAGGAGAATGTTGATTTCCATTGTTCAGATGAGGAAACAAGTTGCAACATATTTAAATGACTTGTTTCTGTTCACAGTGCCAGTAAAACTCAGATCAAATTCAGATACTTTGTTTCAGTTTCGATATCACTGGATTTTTTTTTTGACGCAAGTGTAAAGAATAGTTATGATAAGAACTTCGTTCCTTCTGTCTCATTACAAATATACCTGGGTTCACTTGGGTAACTGCATTTGGGTAACTGCATTTTATTCTGGGTTAAGTAATTAACTTTCGTGCAAAAAAAAAAAAAGGACTTAGGAGTCATCTAATCCAACTGGCTATTGTTCAAGATGAGGAAATGATCTAAACGACTGCCCAAAGACACACAGCAATTCAGTAGCAGAGATAGGTCAAGACAAATAATTTACTTTAAACTGGGA
>CAUYQG010177245.1:0-28152 GCA_963574415.1 Tarsius wallacei
TTAGAACTTTGAAGATAGGGCTCTAAGCTCTCCTAGCCTGGAGGGTTGGGGAGAGGGAAGAGTAAGAGGGGAAACAGGTGAGTGTACCAACAGATGGAGGGAGAGGCCTAAACTGAAACAGATAAAAAAAAAAAAAAAAAAAAAAAGCTCAGTGAATATTCACTTTGGCAGCACATATACTAAAACTGAAATAAGAGAAGATTAGCATGGCCCCATGCAAGGATGACATGCAAATTCATGAAGCATTCCTTCTTTTTAAAAAAAGAAGCTCAGTGAGATAAGAGAACACAGATAGACAACTAAAGAAAATGATACATGAACAAAATGAGAATGATAACAAAGAGAGAGGAATGATAAAAAGAAATAAACAAATTCTGGACTGTAAGCACACAACACCTGAACTGAAAAATTCGCTATAAGGCTTCACTAGATATCGCAGAATAAAGAATCACTCAAAGACAGTTCAGTTGAAATTATAAAGTCTTAAGAACAAAAAGAAAAAAGAATAAAAAAGAGTAAAAAACACATAAAGGACTTATGAAACTCTATCAAGCAAACTAGAATATGGATCATAAAAGCCAAGAAGGAGATGAGAGAAAAAGGCAGAAAGCCTGTCTAGGGAAATAATGTCTAAAAACTTCTCAAAACTGAGGAGGGAAATGAAGATCCAGATTAATGAAGGCCAAAAAGTCCTAAATAGGATGAAATAAGGTACCAAATAGGATTCTAAAGAATTCTACACCAAGGTACATTATAATCAAATTGCCAAGAGTCACATACAAGATTATTTTCTTTGCGTACTTTCTTTTATTTCAATTAATTTTAGAGCTGTGAGGTACATTTGAGGTGGTTGCATGCCCCTTATCTCCATTTCTTCCCTTGCCCAACTAGTAGGGTCCAGCATCAGTTGTTTTCACCTTTGCACTCACTTGCCCAATGTTTAGGGCCTGCTTATGAGTAAGAACACGTGGTATTCCATTTTTTGTTTCTGGGATAGTTTACTTAGAATTATGGTCTCCAGTTGCATCCATGTTGTTGCAAATGACATAATTTTCTTCTTCTTTATGGCTGCATAGTACTCCATCATCTATGTGTACCACATTTTTAAAATTGAGTCCACTTGCAATGGGCATCTGGGTTGATTCCATATTTTTGCTATTGTGAAGGAACACACATGTGCAGTGAACACACATGTGCAGGTGCCTTTTTGGTAAAGCAATTTATGTTTCTCAGGGTATATTCCCAGAAGTGGGATTGCTGGATTGTATGGTAGCTCAATTTTTAGTTCTTTGAGGAAATGCTACACTGCTTTCCACAGAGGTTGAACTAGTTTACATTTGCAAACACTGGGGTAATCTCCATGTATCCACTTTGTTCCAGGTATGGGAAGCCCCTTCTCCACTTCAGAGCAAGCAGCCTTGTCCCTAGGCAGAAACCAATGTGCCTGCAGAGGCTGTTGTTTTTCTACAGAGTGCCATTGTGGGGGCCTTTTGCCTGTCTTCTGTTCCCTGAAAACTAGGGTATCCTTTGCCATTCTGATGAATATTCGTTTTCTTTCTTGGATTGGGGTTCACTTTTTAGGTTTTTCCATACTATTTCACAATGTTCCAATAGGTGAGGCACACTTGAAAACTTCTAATCCGCCATTTACAATTACCAATTTATTATAAAAGATATTGCAAAGGATACAGATGAAGAGACCAGTAGGGCGAGGTATGGGGGAAGGGTCAAAGAACTTTCATGTCCTCCCTGGAACCTCCATGTGTTCAGCTCTCAGGAAGCTCTCTGAACCCAGTCTTCTTGTTTTTGTATGGAAGCTTCATAATGTCAGCATTCCTTCTCCCAGTTATCTATAAGAATCTTAGAAGAAAACTTAAGGGACACCCTCCTAGACATCATAGTAGTCAGTGAATTTATTGCAAAGTCCTTAAAAACAAATGCAGCAAAAACTACGAAAGACACATGGGACCTTATCGAACTAAAATATTTTATTTATGGTTTACAAAAGAAACCATCAAGAGAGTAAAGAAACAACCCACAGAATGGAGGGGAAAAACAGTTGTAAGCTATGCATCTGACAAAGACCTAATATCCAGGAACTACAAGAAACTCAAATGAATCGACAGGAAAAAAAAAAAAAGAAACTAATAACCCCATTAAAAAGTAAGCAAAGGACACGAACAGACACTTTTCAAAGAAAGACTTTCAAGCAGTCAACAAACATATGAAAATATGCTTGGCTTCACTAATCAGCAGATAAATGCAAAAGAAAACTACAATGACCAGGGCTCCTTCCAGCCTACAGCTGGGAGCAGTAGGGGACCCACCCCCCCCAAAAGCCATGTTTTCTTCCGAGAGAGACAGTCTGTCAGGGTCAAATCTTCAACCCAGAATCAGTCTTAGTGTGTTACTGCCTAGGTGCTCCACCTTGTCCCATCTCTTTAAGCAGAGGTAGCAAGGGGCCCTAGCAATACAAAGGAACACCTAGAATATCAGCCTAAGTGACAGGAGCTTAGCAGGGGACCCAGTCTCAAACCTGCTTCCTGAGCAGAAGAGTTGTGACAGTTGCAGTTTCACACGAACAGTGAGTCCTACATCAATTTTGCAACCTGAAACTCTTCAGTGAGTACCACTGTTAAGAATCCCAACCTCCTTCCCAGATTAGCTGGGGTGGCATGCTCCAGTAATACTGTGGAAAATAAGGCTTCCCACACCTGCACAACTGGGAAAGCAGTCTAAGTGACAGAAGAGCAACAGGAAGGATCTAACTCTGCACTTGAATCAGCACCCCGAGCAGCAGGAGAGTTCCTGACCCTGTAGTTTCTCCTGGGTAGCTAGGGCTGAAGCCAAGGTTGTTGGTTGAAGCTTTGTCAAAGATGAGTTGGTTGAGAAATTGAGGTTTTGCTTTCAGAATCTCTGTCCTTTCCATTGGTCTATATGCCTGTTCTTGTACCAGTACCAGGCTGTTTTCATTATTGTAGCCCTATAGTAAAGTTTACAGTCTGGAAGTGGGATACCTCCTGCTTTGTTTCTTTTGCTAAGGATTGTTTTGGCTATTCGTGGTTGTTTATGTTTCCATATGAATTTCTGTATTGACATTTTGACATTTCCAGGTCTCAGAAGAATGATGTTGGTTATTTAAAGGGGATTGCATTGAATCTGTAGATTGCCCTTGATAGGATGGTCATCTTAACAATGCTGATTCTTCCAATCCATGAGCATGGAATATTTTTCCATTTGTTTGTGTCTTTGATTTCTTTGAGCAGTGTTTTGTGGTTTTCATTGTAAAGGGTTTTCATACTCTGTTTAGGATGATGCCAAGGTATTTCATTTTGGGGAGCTATTGTGAATGGGATTGTGCTTTTTATTTGGTTCTCTGACTGTTGTTGGTATATAAAAATTCAATTGTCTTTTGCAAGTTGATTTTGTATCCTGAGACTTGGCCAAAGTCCTTTATCAGTGCAAGGAAGCTTTTTGAAGATTCCCTCGGGTTTTCCAGATATAGGATCATATCTCAGCAAAGAGGGATAATTTAACTTCCTCTTCCTACTTGGATACCTCTAATTTCCTTTTCTTGTGTGATTGCCCTAGCTAGGACTCCTAAGACTATGTTGAACCAGGGAGGTGAGAGTGGGCAGCTTTCTCTTGTTCCAGTTTTCAGGGGAAATGCTTTCAATTCCTATTGAGTAATTTGTTGGCTGTGGGTTTATCATAGATGGCTCCTAACATTGTGAGGTATGTTCCTTCCATGCCTAGGTGTTCAAGGGTTTTTATCAAGAAGGGATGCTGGATTTTGTCGAAAGCTTTCTCTGCATCTAATGATATAATCATGTGGTTCTTGTTTACATTTGTTGATGTAGTTAATTACATTTATGGTATTGCAGATGTTGAACCAGCCCTGCATCCTGGGGATGAAGCCTATTTGGTCATGGTGGATGATTTTTGAGATGTGTTGTTGGATCTGATTTGCTAGAATCATGTTGAGAATTCATCTATGTTCATCAGGGATATTGTCCTGTAGTTTTCTTTGTTGAATCTTTGCCCGGTTTGGATATCAGTGTGATGTAAGCTTCATAAGATGATTCGTGGAGAATTCTGTCTTTCTTGATTGCCTGGAATGCTTTCAATAGGATTGGCATCACTTCCTCCTGTATGTTCCGTGGAATTCTGCTGGAAAGCCGTCTGGTGCAGGTTTTGTTTGTTTGTTTGTTTGTTTGTTTGTTTGTTGTAGGCAGTTTTCTTGTGATGAAGTCAATTTTCTCAGTTGTTATTGCTCTATTTAGGGCATCAATTTCTTCTTGTTTCAACCTTCAGGAGTTGTGAGACATCAGAAAGTCCTCCATTTCATTTAGGTTTTTGTTTGTTTCCATACAGTTATGCATAGTAATCTCTGATAACCTTTTTATTTCTTCAAGGTCAGCTGTGACTTGATCTTTTGCATTTCTGATTGTGTTTACTAGGGCTTTTTCTCTCTTTCTCTTGGTTAGTCAGGCTAGGGGTCCATCAATCTTGTTTATCCTCTCAAAAAACAAGCTTTTTGTTTCATTGATTTCCATTGTTTGGGCTCTCAGTTCTGATTTTTCAGGTATTGCCTCTTGGTACATGAGAATTACCTGTGTTCTTCCATTAATTTTCTTCATTTGTGACCAATCTCTTTCTTTTCTCTTTAATTCTGTTATTCTCTGGTTGTGGGTGAGGCTTACATTTCTGTCGTTTGCTCAGCCCTCTATTCTTCCCTGATCAGAACCTCCAAATTTGTTCTGTTTTGTGACAAGGCTAGAAGTGGGACACTTTCCTGTTTCTTGTAGTTTTGAGAGTCAAATAAGGTGGAAGACAGGGAGCTAGGATTCAGAAACTACTTGCAAGTTATAATGTTCACTGACTGGGGTATGGACCCCCTGAGACCCACTCCCCACCACTACTCTACATGATTCTAGCAAATCAGAGTCCAATATAAAGTAACAGTCATGAGGAGAACAGAGAAAAATAGAATGAAATAGAACAAAAATCATAAAAAATAAAAAACACAGAAAAACAAAAACAAGAACAAAACCCAAAAAAGACAAAAAGAAAACAAAAACCAAAACAGAAAAATAAACACAAAAAAACAAGAAAACTGAACACACACACACACACACACACACACACACACACACACACACACACAACAAAAAATGAAAGAGGAAGAAGAAAAAAGGAGGGAACTGCAAACTGAATCCTCACACATTCACACATACATTAAACCAAAAGAAGAAAAAGAAAAAGAAATTTTAAAAAAATGTATGAGCACTAACTGCCCTCTTGTGGCAGATTCTGTAATTATTCCTCTAAGCTGCTCACAGATAAGCCCGTCTGTCGTCTCCTGCAGGGTTGCAGGTGGGAGGATGGGACGGTGGGGGTGGATGGGGCATCAGTCCTCCATTCCCACTCTCTTAAGTTCAGGGGGATCCCCTCTGGTAGGGAGGTATGGGATTGTTCCCTCCCCTGGTGTTGGTGGTGAGCGCCCCAGCCCCAGGCTCATCCTAGAGTTTTCCTAGCACGGCTGCTACCCTGGGTTCATCCCTCTCAGTCATGCCCCAGCTGTGTGGGTCTGATGTTCAGAGAATTGCTAGGAAGGAGGAAGTTGGTTCAGTCCAGGACTCACCACTGATCTCTTGGGGGGATCTTCCTTGTCCTTTTCTGGTTGCACCCTTTGTCCCACAGCTGAGTCACTGTAGGGGTGGGGTACCTGGGACTCCACACTCATTCTGTCCCTATAAAATTTCTGCATTCAGGATAGTCTTTCTGGATCATGATCAATCCCAGAGTAGTTAACCCACCAGTCACAGAGAGTGGGTCTGTTGCTCCATGGTGAGCAAGCCAGAATTCTTCACTGCTCAGTTTTCAAGATGGTGACAAGGTGCCTGTTTTGTCTTCTCTAGTGGGAGGCTTCCCCTGGCTACCTTGCTGTACTCCCTCTACAACCCTCACTGCCAGTGTCCGGCCTGGCACTGCAGTGGTTGTGCAGTCTGGCAATGGCAGTCACTCTCAGCAGCTTTTTCCTGGGAAGGGCTTCGTTAATTTTAGAAAATGGTACTCAGCTTCTGCACCCTGGGAAGCACTATGGTCCAAGCAGAACATCTGTGGCACCAGCCATTTCACCAGAAGAGCCCTGGCCACTTGCCCCCAAGTACTCACTCAGTCAGTCACTCACATGCTCACTTACACACAGGCATGCACACAAATTCATTCATTCACTCACATACACAGGGACTCACACAGTCTGACTGGCTCCACCACCATCTTCAGAACCATATTCCATCTTTGATTTCTTCAGGCAGTGTTTTGTAGTTCTCATTGTAAAGATATTTTACCTCTTCGGTTATATGGATGCTGAGGTATTTTATTTTTTTGTGTGTGTGTGCCTACTGTGAATGGGATTGTGCTATTTTGGTTCTCAGCCTGCTTGTTGATGGGGTATAGAAATGCAACTGTTTTGTTGTACATTGATTTTGTATCCTGAGACAATACCAAAACCATTTATCAGTGTGAGGAGTTTTTTAAAAGACTGTCTAGGGTTTTCTAGGAATAGAATCATATCTACAAAGAGGGATAATTTGACTTCTTCTTTTCCTCTTTGAATACCCATGATTGCTTTCTCCTGCCTGACTGATCTGGCTAGGACTTCCAGTATTATGTTAAATAGGAGGTGTGAGAGTGGGCATCCTTGTCTTTTTCCAGTTCTTGGGGGGGGGGGGATTCCAGTGTCTCCCCATTATGCCTGATGTTGGCTGCAGGTTTGTCATAGAAGTCTCTTATTATCTTGAAGAATGTTCCTTCAATACCTAGGTGTTCAAGGGTTTTTATCAAGAAGGGATGTTGGATTTTATTTAATGTTTTTTCTGCATCTAATGACACAATCATGTGGTTCTCAGTTTTACACCTGTTTATGTGGTGGATTATATTTATTGATGTATGTATGTTTGAACCAGCCTTGCATCCTGGGAATGAAGCCCACCTGCTCATGATGGATAGATAATCCTTGAAATGTGCTGTTGGATATGATTTGCTATAATCTCATTGAGAATTTTTGCATATATGTTCATCAGAGAAATTGGCCTATAGTTTTCTTTCCTTGTTGGGTCTTTGCCATTTTGGGGTATCAGGATGATATTGGCCTTATAGAATGAGCTAAAGAGAATTCCTTTTTTCTTGATTGCCTGAAATACTTTCAGTGGTATCAGATCTTCCTTGTATGTCTTGTAGAATTCAGCTGAGAAACCATCTGGACAAGTGCTTTCTTTGGCAGAGAGGTTTCTTATAACTGAGTCAATTTCCTGAATTGTTGGTCTGTTTACGGTTTCAAATTCTTCCTTTTTCAATCTTGGGATGTTATGTGATGCCAAGAATTCTTCCATTTCCTCTAGATTTTCTAGTTTATTTGCATACAGGTGTTTATAGTAATCTCTGATAATCTTTTTTATTTCTTTAGGGTCAGTTATAGCATCACCTTTTTGCTTCTAATTGTGTTTATTTGATTTCTCTCTTTCTATTTGTTAATCTGGCCAGGGGTCTGTCAATCTTATTATCATTTCAAAGAACCAGCCTTTTGTCTCGTGAATCTTTTGTATGATTTTTTTGATTCTCTATTTAGTTCAACTGTGACTTTATTTTAATAATTCCCTCCTCCCTTTTTTTTAAAACTATTTCTAAGATTATATTGCTCTTAACTTGCCAGTTCCCATAGAAAATAATGTTAGATAGTTTATTTGAGATCTATTTTCTTGATATGTGCTTGCAATGTTATAAAACTTCTTTTTCAGCACCACTTTCATGGTACCCCAGAGGTTTTGCTGTGTATGTCTTTGTTTTCACTTGTTTCTAAGAATCTTTTTTTTGGGGGCTTGATTTCTGTTTTAACCCCAAAGTCGTTCAGAAGCATATTGTTTAGTTTCCATGTATTTGTGTGTTTTGGGGGATTCCTGTTGGTGATTATAGTTATTTTTATTCTTATGTGGTTTCAGAAAGTGCTTGGTATGATTTAAAACTTTTGAAATTTGTTCAGACTTGATTTATCCTGGAGTATGTAGTCAATCTTGTAGTATATTCCATGTGCTGATGAGAAAAATGAATATTCTGTGGTTGTTGGGTGAAGTGTTCTATAGATGTCTGTTAGGTCCAATTGGTTCAGTGTTGAGTTAAGGTTCCTGATTCCCTTGTAAGTTTCTTGCTTCAATAATATGTCTACGGCCGTTAGCAGGGTATTAAAGCATCTGACTATAATTGTATATGTCTTGTCTTAGTTTACATAGCAGTTGTTTTACAAATCTGAGTGTTCTTGTGTATATATTCAGGATGGATATTTACTGATGATGGATTGAACCTTTTATCACTATGTAGTGTCCTTTTTAACTTTTATCAGTTTAAATTTTATGTTACATAAGTTTGTCTGTTCTTGCTCCTTTTTGTTTTCTATTTGACTGGAAGATCTTTCTTCAGCTCTTTACCTTGAGCCTGTGGGTGGTGTCATTTGCAGTGAGATGGGCTTCCTAAAGGCAGTGGAAGGATGAACCATGATTCTTTATCAAATTTGCCACTCTATAACTTTTGAGTGGTGCATTAAGGTCATTCACATTTAAGTTAATTACTAATATGTGGGGGTTTATTGCTGTAATATTGGTATTAAGAGGCTGCTTTACTTTTTTAGGTTTTGTGATTGATTTTTTAGATCTGTAAACTCTGTGCTTGCCTTTACTTTTGCAATGGGTGAAGCTGTTCTTTCTTTCATTTCTTCTTTTGCTTATCTTTACATACTGATTTAATTTGTAATACATATTATTTATGGAAAGGAGATGCAAATAAGAAAACTTTTAAAAGAATTAGTTTATTGCATTGAATACACATTACAAATGATGTTATATTCAGGTGGAACATAGAGTAAAGAAATAGGTATTTTTCTCTCTGCTTGCTTGAATATAAATTTGTGACTCAACATGTAAACTACATATTCATAATGTTTAAAATCCTTTAGCATTAACATTCTATGAGAATCTACTTGTAGAGATATTTGTATTGTAGTATGATTTTCTTTAACTTTTAAATGTTTTATTTAAAAGATGTGAGGTACAATTCAGGGTTAGGTATACAAATAATCATTATACAGGTATCGTTGTTGATGAGGTGTGCCCCCCCTTCCCCAGGCAGATTCCCATTACTGCCAATCCCACCTCCCTGCTCCCCATCCCCCCCACAGTTTCCAACTACAGTCAATCCTTTTCTTATGGTATTATGATAGTTGTTCAAGGTCCACTTATGAGTGAGAACATGTGATACTCAGTTCTTTGTTTCTGTGAAAGATCACTCAGTATTATAGACTCTAAGTCCATGCAGGTTGCTGAAAAGTTCATGATTTCATTCTTTTTTATGGCTGCGCAATATTCCATTGTGTATATTTACCACATTTTAAAAAATACAGTCTTCTTTTGATGGGCAGCACAGTTGGTTCCATGTTCTTGCTATTGTGAACAATGCTGTGATAAACATACGTGTGCAGGTATCTTTTTTATAGAGTAATTTGAGTTCTTCTGCATACATTCCCAGTAGGGGGATTGTGGGGTCATACGGAAGGTAGATTTTTAGAACTTTTAGGAATCGCCACACTGTTTTCCACAGAGGCTATACTATTTTACACTCCAAAAAACAGTGTAGAAGTGTTCCTTTTTCACCACATCCTCTCCAACAGCTGTTATTTTCTGAGTTATTGATGATGGCCATCCTGACTGGAGTTAGGGGGTATCTCAGTGTAGTTTTAATTTGCATTTCCTTGATGACTAGTGAGGGTGAACATTTTTTCATGTATCTGTTGACTGCGCACATGTTTTCTTTTAAGAACTGTCTATTCATGTCTTTTGCACACTTTTGCCCACTATTTTTTCCCAGCACGTTTGAGTTCTTTGTAGATCCTAGATGTTAGGTCTTTGTCAGACATACAGTTGGCAAATATTTTTTCCCAGTCTGTGGGCTGTCTCCCCCCTCTCTTGATGGTTTCTTTGGCTTTGCAGAAGCTATTCAGTTTGATGAGGTTTGACTTGTATATCTTATCGTTTATGGCATGGGCACTTGGGGTTTTGATCAGGAATTAGTTGCCAGTTCCAAATTCCATGAGGATGTCTCCTGCATTTTCTAAGGTTTTTATAGTTTGAGGTTTTACCTTTAGGTCTTTGATCCATTTCGAGTTGATTTTTGTGTATGGGGATAGGTAGGGGTCTTGTTTTAGTCTTCTGCATGTGGTCAGCCAGTTTACCCAGCACCATTTACTGAATAGGTTCTTGTCTCCCCAGTGGTTGGTGGTGGAGGCTTTGTCAAAGACAAGTTGGTTGAGAAATTGAGGTTTTGCTTCTGGAATCTCAATTCTGTTCCATTGGTCTATATGCCTGTTCTTGTACCAACACCAGGCTGTTTTGATTATTGTAGTTTTATAATAAAGTTTAAAGTCTGGGAATGTGATACCTCCTCCTTTTTTTCCCCTGAGGATTGTTTTGGCTATTTTTGGTCGTTTATGTTTTGATATGAATTCCTGCATTGTCATCTCCAGGTCTGAGAAGAATGCTGCTGGTAATCTGATGGGAATTGCATTAAATCTGTAGATTGCTTTAGGTAGAATGGACATCTTAACAATGTTAATTCTTCCAATTCATGAGCATGGAATATTTTTCCACTTGTTTGTGTCATCTTTGATTTCTTTGAGCAGTGTTTTGTAGTTTTCATTGTAAAGGTCTTTCACGTCTCTGGTTAGGAAGATGCGAAGGTATTTCATTCTTTTTTTGTGGCTATTGTGAATGGGATTCGCTTTTTTTGGAGGGGGGGCTTCTGTTTGTTTATTATTGGTGTATAGAAATGCGATTGTCTTTGTACATTTATTTTATACCCTGAGACTTTGCCAAAGTCCTTTATCAGTGCAAGGAGGTTTTTGACAGATTCTCTTGGGTTTTCAATGTATAGAATCATGTCACCTGCAAAGAGGGATAACTTGACTTCCTCTTTTCCTATTTGGATACCCCTGATCTCCTTCTCTTGTCTGATTGCTCCAGCTAAGACTTCTAAAACTATGTTGAACAGGAGGGGTGAGAGTGGGCATCCTTGCATTATTCCAGTTTTCAGGGGAAATAGTTCCAATTTCTGTCTGTTTATGTAGCATGATTTTCTAGTACACTGTTTCACAGGGAGTATTATAATTACAATTGGTCCTGAGTTGCCTTGTGCAAATATTACTTTGAGGTATAATGAGACATATAAGTGGATATGTCAAGTAGCTAGTTGAATACATGGGTCCTCCAGAAGATGTCCATCGAAAGCTGCACCCATACTCTGGACTATTAGGATACACTGGATGTATGCTTTAATGTTTGTTTTTTAGGTTGGTGACTGGATGATGTTTTAAACTGATCATGCTTATAAATTTTACAATGTTTGGCTACTTATGCTTTTCTTCACATTTGTCATAAACATCTTCCTTTATGATTGAGGAACGAATCTCTCTGTGGCCAGGTAAGAGCCTTTGGAATACTCTTAGTCCTCCTCCATCACACACCCAATCTTACCCAGAACTCCTGAACTAATACCCAGAGTAGTATACAAAGGACTTTTTGACATATATCTTGGCACAGAATGTTGTAAGCAATGTTATTTCAATATTTTTTTTAACAACTCACTAACTCTGTCTAGTTTCTCTTTAATTCAATGTTATCATTCACTACTAATTAGCAAAAACACACTACTAAAAATTGGAACTATTACAAACAGTATGTGTATCAGCCTAGAGGAGTAAACGTTTTGAGGATCAATTTATCTGATAATACACAAATGCCATAATTTACAGATAACTGCTATCAATATTTGGACATAACATATCACAGTATATATTTTCTTTTTTCAAATACACAAGTTTCTTACTCTTTTGTTTTACAGTTCAACAAGGAAATCACATAAACCAAGTCAGGTATATTCATACAATGTAATATTACTCAATAATGAGAGGGGAAAAGATACTCATACACACAACTTGTATGAATCTCAAAATTCATTCGCTGAGTGAAAAAAGATAAACACAAAAGAGGACTGTATAAGACCATATGTGTTTCTAGAAATAGCAAAACTAATTTATAGAAACACAAAGAAGACCAGTATTTGACTGCTGAGAGTAGAGGAATGAGAATAGAGGCTCTGAGAAGACACATGAGGAAATGTTCTGGGGAAACGAAAAAGTTCTCTATGCTGATACAGGTTTGAGCTACATGGGTATATGCAATTGTCAAATATTAACAAATGCTACAGTTCATATTTGTGAATTTGCTGATGTAAATTTTACCTCAAAAGAAAAATAAGGAATAATAAATATTAAACTGTAGTTAATCATTCATATGGTTGGAAGGTATTGTTGCCTACAGCTTATTTTAAAATGCATTGAAACATAACATAAATTGATGGATGAAGAATATATTGGTTATATATATATAGGTTATATATATATTATATATATGCATAAAAAACTGTTAATACTGTAGTCTCCAGGTAATGGCTGTATGAATGCTCACTATACAACCTGATCAACCTTTCTGATTGTTTGATATGTTTTGTAATACAATGTTAGGAAAAATTTAATCATACTGAATGTAAAATTGTACCCCACTTTATTCATTTTCAGTATAATTAGAACATCTTTCCACATCATTTTTTATGCTACTGCTATCTTCTCAATGGAGCTGTATACTCACATTTTAGAGATTTTCTATCATTTCTGCCTTGTAATATGTTTTAACAATATTGCAGTACAACACTATGATAAACATTATGAGAGTGAAAATTTTGTTCTAGCAAAAGAATATTGCCTCAGAATTATTTCCATGAGTTAATATATTTGGGGTCAGAAAATACACAAGTACAGTTTCTTCTAAATGAAAACACTAAAAAAAAAATGTAAGTCAACATGAGATGATAAATAGTAACATTATCTTCCATCATTATTAATAACTGTTAAAATATATATAATTTATTTTTTTTCTCTAAGTTTGGGGTAGAGAAAAGAATGAAAATAAATGGAACACACATAATGTGTGCTTTAGACAATAAACTAGAAAAAAGAACCTGTAGTTCCTGTTGAGGCAGTTGGAATGGTAGAAACTGAGAGATGATTTGCAACAAGATGATGATGGAACAAGTTGAACTGTGAGAGTCTCTGCAAAAGCAAATGTCCACAAAGTCTCTCTATGTGAGTGGGTGTGTGCCGGTGGGTGAGTGAAAGTCCATGTGAGGGGAGACTCGGGTTCATGCTTCTGGGGCCCTCCTCCAGAGGTGAGTGCAACCCCTCACCACCCTGAGATTGCAGCCCCCCAGCACACAGGATTGTCTGCTGTTCTTGGGGCTCCCCTTAGAAGAGGCAGTGGAAAGCAGCTGATACTCCCCACCTGGCATCCAGGTCACAACATCACCTGTGACAGCAGAGTAGCAGGATCCCCAGGATCTGTAGAGAGAGCAGGGGAAAGCTGGAAAGGAGCCCTGCCATTGGTGAGGAAATGCTGACTGGTGCCATTTTCTCTGCCCCAGGACCAAGCAGAGATCTGTATTGTCCCACCCAGCTCCACCCAGCCTCCAGCCTGGGACCTAGAGGTTATCTCCTCATCAAACTTGGAGAGACAGACGCCCCTCTCCCATGCTGAAACAGGCACAGACACATCAGATCTGAGTGGGAAACATGACAGCAGCAGCAGCAAGCCGGGTGTGTTCAGATCTGTTCCATCCTCCTCCCACAGTAGTCCACAGGGCACCTGACCCATGCTGAGAGCAACCCTCTCAGTCTGTACTGAAAGCAAAGGAGAGGGGCTGAAGACCAGAGCTGAAAGGAAGTTGGAGTTAAAAGAACAAACTCAGAGTGAGTTTTTTGTTTGTTTGTTTGCTTGCTTGCTTGGTTTTTTGTTTTTTTTGTTTTTTGTTTTTTTTGAGTTGTTTTTTGTTTTTTTCTGTGTATCACTCCAGACTGGAGTGCAATGGCCGCTCCCGGCCACTGCAGCCTCGACCTGCTGGACTCCGGTGATCCTTCCGCCTCAGCCTTCCAAGTAGGTGGAACTACAGGCACGCACTGCCAAGCCCGGCTAATTTTTTTGATTTATTGTAGAGATGAGGTCTCGCCAAGTTGCCCAGGCGGGTCTCGAACCCGCAGGCTCAGGCAATCCACTCACCTCAGCCTCCCAAGGCACGGGATTACAGGCTGAGCCACTGAGCCTGGCTTTTTTTTTCTGTTTTTTGTTTTAGTTTTTTTCCTCTTTGCCCTTTCTTTCTGTTTTTATTTATGTTTTCATACTTGCTTTGCTTCTAATATTTTAATGCTATTTTTAAGACTTCCTGATTGTGTATAGGTATTTTTGAGGGAGAGTACAAAAATAGCAGGGGATTTTGTTGGTTTGTGTGTTTGTATGATTGCCTGTATGTTTTTGTTTTTTAAAAATCTTTTCTCTTTATTTCCCTGTTTATTCATTAATTGGCATGCCTGTCTGTTTTTTTTTTCTCTTCTTCTTCTCTGTCTCCACCTTCCTCTCATTCTCTTCTTTCCTTTTTCCATTCTGTTCTTTTTCTTACCTCATTTTGCTTTCAGGAGGCAAATCTATACCCCCACTGCATGAACAGATCATAATGCAGTGGGAAATGGGCTCCAGGGGGCCCACATGCCTGTCAGCAAATACTGGGATCTGCAGATAGTTTCTGAATCACAGTATCTCCCTTAATTAAATCTCAAAACTGCAAAAAGTATAGCTCCCCACTCACAGACCAGCTTCAGAATTGAACGAAGCCAGAGCATGTACATAAGAAAGACTAGGAGATTAAGCAAACAGAAGTAAAAGCAACTACCCCATCCCGGAACAGCAAAATTAAAGAAGAGGTGAAGAAAAGAAGGAGGAAACCCTACACAAATGAAGAAAATCCAAGGGAAGAATATGGGTCTCACACAGACCCCTTGAGGTCAACCACTGAAAATACAGACTTTGGAACTCAAACAATGAAGAGCCCCCAGAATGACTGGTCTCAAACCACAAACCCAGATATCAAGATACTAATAGAGAGAATAAACAGAAATGAGGAGAGACAAGAGGAAAGAATGAATAAGTTGATAAATGAGATCACAGCAATAAAGAATACAGTGAATGAAATAAATAAGAAACTGATAAGCATGAATAGCAGAATTAACCAAGCAGAAGAAAGAATCTCAGAGCTTGAGAACCAAAATATGGGACTAACTGTTAAAAACATTAAAAAAAACTTTAAAAAACAGAACAAAACCTCCAAGAGATGAGCAATTATTTCAAGAGGGCAAACCTAAGATTAATTGGAATCTCTGAGGCAGTAATAGAGACAGAGAACAAAACCCTGGAACAAACATTCCATGAAATTATCCAAGAAAACTTCCCTCATCTCATCAGATACTTGACCATTCAAACACAAGAGATTTAGAGAACCCCTGCGTGACAAAAAATGAAAAGACCAACTCCTAGATACATAGAAATTTAGCTACACAAAGTAGGTATAAAAGAAAAAAATCCTAAAGACAGCAAGAGAGAAAGGTCAGACTACCTACAAAAGAAGACCAATTAGAATAGCAGCAGACTTATCTACAGAAACACTTCAGGCTAGGAGAGTTTGGAGCCCAATCTTCAAAGCTCTTGAAGATAAACAATTAACCAAGAATTACCTACCCAGATAAACTAAGCTTCATCAGTGATGGAGAATTAAAATCCTTCCCAGACATTCAATCCCTAAGAGTTTACGCCGCCTTCAGAACAGCTCTATAAGAAACACTTAAGAAAGTATTAAACATAGAAGACAGGAAAAAAAGAAGGACAATGCCCTTCCCAAGAATGCAGGAAAAAGAATGAAAACATACATGAATCAACCCCAAAACCAAAAGAAAGACAACAAACAACAGCAGCAACAACAAACTCTATAAGAACTTCATGACAGGGATAAACTCTCACATCTCAATAATTAGCCTGAATGCGAATGGACTAGCAGCACCACTGAAAAGACATAAAATGGAAAAATGGATAAAATGTAATGAGGCAACAATATATTGTCTCCAAGACTCATCTTACCAGAAAGGACACTCATAGACTCAGAGTAAGAGAATGGAAAACAAAATTTCAGGAGTTGCGAATTTAACATCAGACAAAACACTCTTTAAGCTATCAAAAATTTAAAAAGATAAGAAGATCACTACATAATAATAAAAGATTCAATCCATCATCAACAAATATCCATCCTAAAAACATATGCACCCAACATAGGAGCACCAACTTTCATAAAGCAGTTTCTAGGTAAACTAAAAAAAAAATATTGACTCTAACACTATCATAGCTGGGGTCTTAAATACCCCATTCTCAACCCTAGACAGATCATCAAGACAAAAAGTCCCCTAACAAGGAGATCTGGAACATCAATGTGACACTTGACCAAATGAACTTACTTGATACCTACAGAACACTCCACCCAACAACCATGGAATATACATTTTACTCATCACCACATGGAACTTACTCTAAGATCGGCCACATCCTTGGTCATAAATCAAGCATAAACAAACTCCATAAGATTGAAATACTGCCATGCACCTTTTCAGTCCAAAGTGGGATAAAAAGAAATATCAACAACAACAAAGTTCCCCCAAACTCACAAAGACATGGACACTAAATAGCATGATGCTAAACAGCTCCTGGGTCAAAATGGAAATCAAAACAGAGATTAAAAGATACCTGGCAACAAATGAAAATGAAGAAACGTCTTACCAAAACCTCTGAAATGCCATGAAAACAGTACTAAGGGGGAAATTCATATCTCTATGAACACACATGAAAAAAATGGAAAGATCACAAGTTAACAGCCTAACAAATCACCTAAAGAAGCTGGAAAAGCAAGACCACCAAAACCCTGACTTCAGTAGAAGAATTCATATCACCAAAATAAAAAACCAAATTTGAGACATAGGAGACAAAAATATAATACAAAAAAATCAATGAAATAAAAAGCTGGTTCTTTGAAAGGATAAATACGATTGACAAACACCTAGCTAGACTGACCAAGAAAAGGAGAGAAAAAGCCCAAAAAAACACAATCAGAAATTCAAAAGATCATGTCACAACTTACCCCAAAGAAATAGAAAAGATTATCAGAGACTACTATGTACACTTGTATGGAAACAAACATGAAAACCTAAAGGAAATGGAAGACTTTCTGACATCACACTATCTCCCCAGGTTGAAACAAGAAAAAAATTGAGACCCTAAAGTGATCAATAACAATCCAGCAAATTGACTAAGTTACAAGAAAACTACCTACAAAAAAAGCTCTAGACCAGATGGCTTTCCAGCAGAATTCTACAAAACATACAAGGAGGATCTGATACCAATCCTATTGAAAATATTCCCGGCAATTGAAAAAGATGGAACTCTCCCCAAATCATTTTATGAAGTTAACATCTCATTGATACCCAAACCAGGTAAAGATCCAATAAAGAAAGAGAACTACAGCCCAATATCCTTGATGAACATAGATGCTAAAATTGTCAACAAGATCCTAGCAAACCAGATCCAACAACACATCTCAAAAATTATCCACCATGACCAAGTAGGCTTCATCCCTGGGATTCAGGGCTGGTTCAACATTCGCAAGACCATAAACATAATTATATACATCAAGAGATGTAAAGACAAAAACCACATGATTATATCATTAGATGTGGAAAAAGCTTTTAATAAAATCCAGCACCCCTTCTTGATAAAAACCCTTGATCATCTAGGCGTAGATGGAACATACTTCAAAATAATTAGAGACATCTACAAGAAACCCACAGCCAGTATACTGCTAAACAGATATAAATTGGAACCCATTCCCCCTGAAAACCAGAAAAAGATAAGGTTGCCCACTTTCATCCGTCCTTTTTGAGACTTTGCCAAAGTTCTTTATCAGTGCAAGGAGGCTTTTGACAGATTCTCTTGGATTTTCCATGTACAGAATCATGTTGTCTGCAAAGAGGGATAACTTAACTTCCACTTTTCCTAATTGAATACCTCTGATTTCCTTCTCTTGTCTAATTGCTCCAGCTAAGACTTCCAATACTATGTCGAACAGGAGGGGCGAGGGTGGGCATCCTTGTCTTGTTCAGTTGTCTTGTTCAGTTTTCAGGGGAAATGGTTCTAATTTCTGTTTAGCAGTATGTTGGCTCTGGGTTTCTCATAGATGGCTCTTCCTATTTTGAGGTATGTTCTATCTATGCCTAAATGCTCTACGATTTTTATCAAGAAGAGGTGCTGGATTTTATTGAAAGCTTTTTCCATGTCTAATGATATAATCATGTGGCTTTTGTTTTTACATCTGTTGATGCATTTAATTATGTTTATGGTCTTGTGCATGCTGAACCAGCCCTGTATCCCAGAGATGAACCCTACTTGGTCATGGTGATTTTTGAGATGTGTTGTTGGATCCAGTTTGCTGGGATCTTGTTGAGAATTTTTGCAAGTATGTGCATCAAGGATATTGGCCTGTAGTTCTCTTTCTGTGTTGGATCTTTACCCAGTTTGGGTATCAATGATTTAAAAGCTGGTGCTCCTATGTTGGGTGCATATATGTTTAGGATGGATATTTCTTGTTGATAGATTGAACCTTTTATATGTAGTGACCTTCCATGTCTTTTTCAATTTTTGATAGCTTAAAGGGTATTTTGTCTGTTATTAAGATCACAACTCCTGCTTTCTTTTGTGTTCCGTTCACCTGAAAATTTGTTTTACATCCTCTTACTTTGAGTCTGTGAGTGTCCTTTCTGGTGAAATGAGTCTCCTGGAGACAGTATATTGTTGCATTTTTTTTTTTTAAATCCAGTTTGCCATTTTCTGTCTTTTCAGTGGTGCATTTAGTCCATTCACATTCAGGCTAATTATTGAGATGTCAGAGTTTATCCCTGTCATGAGGTTCTTATAGAGTTTTTTGTTGTTTATTTGTTTGTTGGCTTTCTTTTCATTTTAGGGTTGACTTATGTATGTTCAATCTTTTTCCTGCATTCTTGGGAAGGGCATGGTTGTTCTTTTTTTTATTTCTTCTGTGTTTAATATATTCTTAGGTGTTTCTTGTAGAGCTGTTCTTGAGGTGGCAAAAACTCTTAGGGATTGAATGTCTGGTTAGGATTTTAATTCTCCATTGCTGATAAAGCTCAGCTAGCTGGGTAGGAAATTCTTGATTTGAATTATTTATCTTTGGGCACTTTAAAAATTAGACTCCAGTCTCTTCTAGCCTGTATTGTTTTTGTAGATAAGTCTGCTGCTATTCTAATTGGTCTTCCCTGGTAGGTAGTCTGACCTTTCTCTCTTGTTGCCTTTAGGATTTTTTGTTTTGTACCTACTTTGTGTAAGTGAATTACTATGTGTCTAGGAGTTGGTCTTCTTATTAGATGTCTTGCTAGGGTTCTCTGAATCTCTTGTGTTTGAATGGTCAAGTCTCTGATGAGATGAGGGAAATTTTCTTGGATAATTTCATGAAACGTTTGTTTCAGGGTGATCTCTGTCTCTCTACCTTCCTCAGAGATTCCAATTAAACTTAGGTTTGGCCTCTTGATATAATTGCTCATCTCTTGGAGTCTTTTTTCTGTCTTTTTAAGCCTTTTTTCTATGTTTTTTAACTGTTTGGGTGAGTTCCATATTTTGGTCCTCAAACTCTGAGATTCTGTCTTCTGCTTGGTTAATTCTGCTTTTTCATGCTTATCAGTTTGTTATTTATTCCAGTCACTGTATTCTTTATTGCAGTGATCAGCTATCAACTCTTTCATTCTTTCTTCTTGTCTGTCATCATTTCTGTTTATTCTCTCTATTAATATCTTGATATCTGGGTTTGTGGTTTGAGACTAGTCATTCTGGGGACTCTTCATTGTTTGAGTTCCAAAGACTATGTTCTCAGGTGCTGTCTTCCCAGGGGTCTGTATGTGATTGTGTTCTTCTGTTGGTTCTTCTTCATTTGTGTAGGTTTTCCTCCCCCTTTATTAATTCCGTTGCTCAGTTATGGGGGGATAGCTTTCACTTCTGTTTCCTCAGTCCCCTATTCTTCTTTTTGTAGATCCTCTGGATTTGTTCAATTTTGAAGCTGGACTAGGGTTGGGGGAACTGTGCTTTTTGTCATTTTGAGATTTGATTAAGGGAGGGGAGCTGTGGTTCAGAAGCTATCTGCAGATCACAGTATCCACTGACATGTGTGTGGACCCTTTGAAACCCAATTCCTACCTCTGTACAATCTGTCCCTGTGGTGGGAAAGTATGTTTGGTTCCTGAAAGCAAAATGAGATAAGGCAAATGAAAAGAATGGAAAAAGGAAGGAGGGAGATGAAAGGAAGGTGAAGAAAGAGAAGAGGGAAGACTGATAGACACACCAACTAACGAATAAACAAAGAAACAAACAACAACAGAAAATACCAAAAAACCAAAAATATACAAGCAATCATACAAAGAAAAACAACCCTGTTGATGTACTCACCCTCAAAAATACCCATATACAAACAGAAAATCTAGAAAACAACAATACAATTACAAAATCAAGGTATGAAAATGTGAACAAAAACAGAAAGAAAGGGAAAAAAATGAGCTCCCTCTGTGGCTGTTTCTGGAACTTCAGGTTTTTTGTCAAGCACTGCTGTGGTTTTTGGCTGCTACCGTGTTAGAGAGCATCTCTGGTCTCCAGCCTGTCCCCTCAACTCTCAGCACAGCCCATTCAGTTTGTTCTCAGCATGGGTCAGATGCCCCATGGACTGCTTTGGGAGGAGGGTAAATCAGATACAGACTCACTCGACTCATCTGCTGCTGCTGCTGCCAAGTCTCCCACTTAGATCAGACATGACTGTGCCTGGTCCAGCGTGGGGGAGGGGCGTCTGTCTTTCCATGTCCGATGGTCAATCCCAGAGTGATGCAGAGATAGCCTCTGGGTCTCAGATTGGGGGCTGGACAGAGCTGGGTGGGGCAGTGCAGGCTCTGCTCAGTCCTGGGACAGAGAAAATGGTGGCAGTTGGCGTCCCCTCACTGGCAGTGGGACTCAGTTACAAATTTCTTCATCGCACCTTCTGCATGGTTCCTGCTGCTAGCACCGAGCCTGCTGCTGCAGCTGGTGGCATGGACCAGGTGCAAGGTGCTAAGGAGAAATTAATCTCTGCTGCCTCCTCCCAAGAGATCCCCAAGAATTTCAGATGACTCTGTAAACTGGGGTCTCTCATCTCAGGGCAGTGGTGGGTTGCAGTCACCTCTGGAGGAGAGCCCTGGGTGCTTGAACCTGTGTTTCCCCTCAGATGGACTTCCACTCACCCACCAGCTCATACCTATTCACGCAGTCTTTGTGGACACTTACTTTTGTAGAGACTCTCATACTCCACCAGTTCCATCACCATCTTGCTCATCTTCCTCCTCCTTTGCTTTTGTGGGAAGTAGAAAACTCACAACATCATGGCCTGACTGGTCTTGAAGGTAAGTTTCATTTGTTTATAAATAATTTTAAAGATTTTTAAAATGAATGCCAGTATAGTTGACCAAAGTCCTCACAATTCCCTAATGTCTCATACCAGGCCAACTCAAAGTTTGAAGAGTGTACGAGTATTCTGGTATGGATTAGCTATATGTGTGCTTGTGCTTCTATGTCTGCACATAAAAATCCTCATGTGTGCACATAAAATATGTCATCTAATACCATATTAGTCCCTGTCATCCACATGCAAGGGCAGTAAAACAAAATGAAGTCCCACAAACATGCATATGGTCTTGGGAGATATCATGGCTCCTGCACATGTGTAATCATGCAATCACCTGTGTGCAAGTGTATGGGAAGGAATCACATCTGCACACATCTGTAAGTGTGTAACTTAACTGCTGGCTTGGTTGTTGGGAGAGAATTGTCATGACACCATTAAGGTAGTTCATACAAGTAACTATTCAGAATAGACTCTACGACCGGGCTGTTCCAGCCTCTGGAGGCCAGGCCCTTGGTCACAGGGTCTCAAAAGTCTGATCTTTCCTCACTACACCATGCCCCTGCAAACCTAGATGCAAGAAGCCCCGTCCCACTTCTGGGTTTCAGGAAAGCACAGTTCTTAGTGCTGGAGCTGTGATAGTTCCTTTTAGTTCTCTACTTGTTACATTCCGGGGACAGCAAGAATATTAGTTTGGCTGGAGCCTTGTGTAGGAGGGGTAACATAACAGGGGTTGAGATTAAGGAGCTAATGGGATATTAGAGTGTTTGATAAGTCTTATGGTATGTGCAAGAGAAAACCATTGGAGGGTTCTGAGCAAAGAAGTGACATAATCTTGCATAACAAACAAAGTCTGGTGTGTCAATGAGAGACTATGAGGGGGCAAAGCAATAACGGAGGGTTCAGGTAGAAAACTACTGAAAAAACAGAGTTGACAGATGATAGTGCGTTGCACCAGAGTGATCCATATGAAGGCGAATGAAAGTGTAGGGATTTGGAGTGTCTTTTGAAGGCAGAAATGACGGTATCCATGAATGTGGGAGGACGGTGAGAGGAATCCAAAGATGCCATCAAGGTTTTTGGCTTGAGCAAGAGGAAGAATAAAGTTGCCATTTCTTAGGATGGGGAAAGTGATGAGAGGAGTAGGTCTGGTAGAAAGGGAGTCAGAGGCTCAGTTCTGTGTATCATAAATATGAATTTCAAATGAATATTAGAGATCCAAGTGGAGATGCTGAATAGGCAATTGAACATGCAAGCCTGGAGTCCAGAGAGAGAACTGGGCTTGAAATATTAATGTATGATTTCTCTATATGTGGGCAGGATTAAAGACATGGAACTGTGGATGATTCTTAGGAAGTGAACATAGGTAAAGAGAAGATGCCTGAGAGCCAAATGAGTAATGCAATTCACAGAGGTCAATGTAGTGAAGAACAACTAGTCATGATTCTTTTTTTTTCTTAGCAATTAATCATATTTTTATTTTTAAAATTTATTTATTTTAAAGATATGGGGTACAATTCAGGATTAGGTAGATAAGGGGTTATTTTACATGTAAACTTTGAGGCCCCACTTTGCCTGGTTTGAGATCATGTACCCTTGTTGATGTGAAGTGGCTCCTCCTACCCTGGCAGTTTCCTGCTACTGTCAATTCCTTTCATATAGTATTATGATAAATGTTCAGAGTCTGCGTATGAGTGAGAACATGTGGTACTCAGTTCTTTGTTTCTGTGATAGATCACGGAGTAACATAGACTCTAACTCCATCCAAGTTGCTGCAAAGTCCATAATTTTGTCCTTCATTATGGCTACATATTATTCCATTGTGTATATGAACCACATTTTGGTAATCCAGTCAAGGTTCGATGGGCAGCATGGTTGGGTCCTTGTTTTTGCTATTGTGAATAGTGCTGCAATAAACATGCCTATGCAGGTATCTTTTCAAATAAAATGATGTGAGTTTCTTTGGGTATATTCCCAGAAAGAGGATTACTGGGTCATATGAAAGGTCAATTTTTAGATTTTTCAGGAATCGCCACACTGCTTTCCACAAAGGTTGTACTAGTTTACACTCTCACAAACAGTGTAGAAGTGTTATCTTTTCCCTGCAGCCTCTCCAGCATCTGCTGTTTTTTTAAAATATTGATGATTAGCCATGATTCCAAAAGTAGCAGACATTGAAGCAGGAAAAGAAGCAAGAGACAAAAATGTTCTGTGGACCACATGAAGAAAGTATTGCCAGGAGGAGGATGTGACCAGTACAGAGAAACAACCACTAGGTTTTGCAACCTGAAGATTATTTGTGGAACTTCCAAAAAGCTATTTCAGTGGAGTGGTGGGGACAAAAACTCGATTCAGGCAGGTTTAAGAGCACTCGGGAGTAAAGCAAGTGGAAAAACAGACAATGATTTTTTGAGAAACTTTGGTGTAAAGGGCAAACAGAGAGGAGGATGCAATAGATGGAAGGGGTTGCACAAAGTAGGGAGTTTTCTCTCTTTCTTTTTTGTTTTGTTTGGTTTTGTAAGATGAAAGACATTGCAGATCGTTGGTATATTAATGGGATTCACCTAGTAAAGATGGCTAAATTGGTGATGTAGGAAAGAGTACAAGGAGCATTTCTGAGGCCATGTACTGAATACTCAATAAAGGGTGGAATCCAGTAGTCAACTGTAGGGCTGGGTCTTGAAAGGAATGGGGACAGTTCATCCATAGTGATAAGAGGAAAGAGTGAGTATCTATTCACAAATGCAAGGTGGTGGGAAGTATTGTAAGGCTTTTTTTTTTTTTTTTACTTCCATGTTCTCAGCATCATCAGTAAGACTCTGGGTATTCCTGTAGTAGATGGAGTTTTGCAGAGAGAGGATAAAGTGTGAACTGCCATGTGCGAGATAGAGTGGACAGGGAAGTGATGAGGTTGCACCAAAAACTCCTTCCTGTATTTCTGGCACTGTTCTAGGCACAATAGATGCAGCCACGGAAATGCACATCTGGAGCATATGTTCACTCATGCGTGTTTTTTTGGTAACAAGGAAGGGTGGGAGGGTACCTCTTCCTGGTGTGCCTGCCTGGCTTTTGGGCAAAAGACACATATCCTGGTCCAAACACAGGCATTGGCCTTCACAGGGAACAAAACCCACTCTGGCCACCTCTCACCTGGAGGCACAGGGATAGAGGTTGGTGTGAGGACTGTGCTGGAACACTGAAGGGCCTCCTAGTGGCCTACTTTTCTCTTCAGCTGAGAGGTATTTTCCTTTTAAAAGCCAGTCCCTGTAACAACAGACACTCCAGTGACCTTTGGTATCAAATAATTGCCTCCTACTGTCTGGTTTCTGGTTGCTATGGTGATGCGTCCAAGAGCACTGCTCTCTAGTGTAAAGTGGGAGCCTGTCAATCCACAGAGGGGTGTATTGCGGGGCAGGGAGAAATTCTTAAAGATGAGGATAGCCTAATACATACAGATTCCTTAGTGATTTCCACCTCCCTCGGCCCCTCCCTCAAGCATTTACACCTCCATTCCCAGAAGGCAGGCCAGTTGAACTGTAAACAGGGATCCTTAAAGCAGAGAGCAGGCCGGCTCGGTGGCTCAGCCTGTAATCCCAGCACTTTGTAATCCCAGCACCTTGGGAGGCCGAGGCGAGTGGACTGCCTGAGCCCGCGGGTTTGAGACCGGCCCCGGGTGACTTGGCGAGACCTGGTCTCTACAATAAATCAAAAATTAGCCGGGCATCTTAGCGCATGCCTGCAGTTCCAACTACTTGGAAGGCTGAGGCGGAAGGATCTCCGGAGCCCAGCAGGTCGCGTCTGCGGTGGCGGGGAGTGTGCAACTCAAAAAAACAGAAAGAAAAAAAAGAAAAGCAGAGAGCAGAGACTTTTCATTCGTGTCATTTTCCAGGAAAAAAAATCTACTCTACTAGGAAGTCTTCACTTGCTCATGTTCCAAGATGGTCTCACTATGCTCGTACTAGCAATGCTATGTCTTATAGGACTGCACTGAGAGTACCTACTATGTACCAGGTAACACACAGGGACTGGGGATAGCCAATGGTGAAGGCATGCTCACAGGAGTGGATTTGTAGTCATGGCAGAGGTCAGCCAAAGGGCACACGCTCTGATGTTCAACCCAGACATTCATCTTTCATAGGGTACAGCCCTCCTTGTTCCCATTTTCGCCTTCTTCTCCTCCCCGGAAGCACTCAGGGACAAACATGAAGTTAGGGTGGGGAATTTGGCTGAAGTTCTGAGGCGCTCATCTGCCTCTTTGCTCCAGCTAACAGCCTCTTTGTCTTAATTCCAGCACTTTTGCCTGGTCATCCAAGTTTTCAGACCCGTAATCAACTCTCAGCGTCAGTGTCCAGATCCACAATGGCCTAATCTGCCTTGTGGCTGGTTGCTATGGCAACCCTGCCAAGAGCTTTCCTCACTAAATGAAAGAAAGAAAGTTGGGGGGGTGGGGAGGAAGCTGGCCAGGTGGTGGAGGAGGAGAGAATTGGAATCTGAATATCCTAATTACACTAATTAATAGACTTTTGTGATTAACAGCCCACAAACACAGACCAAGGCAGCAGGGGGCTTGACTGGGGAAAGAGACATTCCAACAAGTAGGAAAAGGCCTTTTTCATCAGAGGAATATCCACAGAGTAAAATTCAGAGGATAAGAAAAGTGTCACCAGATTGGGACTCAAGGTGAACTCAGGAATTGGCACTGCCTATTTCAACACCTAAACTCAAATCCTGTGTTTGGAGCATGTTGGCAGGGAGGTGTCCAGCATTGCTTCCCTAAGCAGGGAGGGGGCCTCGTACCCCTCCCTTTGGCCTGGTGGCTGAGGGAACAAGTCAAGGTGCTGACACCCAGACCCATGGCTCCCATGGAGTCCAGATTGGGAATGGTTTGCAGGACTCAGCCACTCTGCTGGACATTTCTCTGCATCTAAGATCTGCCTTGTTTTCCTTCTTTGTGCATCTCTCCTCCAGCCAATATTCTGGACTCTATAATCAGCTTAGGTGTCTAATGACTCAGTCATTGCTTAATTGGCCCTAGCTGCTGGTTGCTATGGTGATGCAGCCAGGAGCTCTGCTCTCTAAGTTAAAATAAGAGGGAACCTGGGGTAAGAGCGGGACAGCGCATAGAGAGGGCCATGATTGAAGAGAATACTCTAATTACACTAATTGGTAGCCTTTGGTGATTAAAACCCATAAATACGGGCCCCAGGGAAAGGCAGAGGGAGCTGGAGGCTTACCTGAGAAAATAAAGCATCCAACACAAAGGAAAGGGCTTTTCACTAGAGACATTTCACTAGAGAAATGCAGAGGATAGGAAAAGGCTCTGCCTGCCCAAGGTCATGGAATATGGGTTTTATAAAGACAAAGACATTTTAGGGAATCAAGGTCCTTAGTTGCAGGAGTCTGAGACTCCTCAATTGTCACTCATGGCTGTTCAGGTGGGAAACTGAGACTCAGAAATGAAAAGGGGCTGCAACTAAGTCAAATGCTAGGTTAGCAACAGAGCTGTGACTGGAGTCCAGGACTTGGGACGACCATGCTAGAGCTCTCTCTAGCACTCCAATATGCCTCCAGATCGAGCCCAGGGTGGTCAAACTCCTCGTTTTACAGACAAAGAAAAAAATCCCAGAGAGGAGAAGCAAACTGCCTAGTGCCCTACAATCCCTCCTGGATAAGAATGTGACTCTCCTCACTTTTAATGTAGACCACATAGATGGCCAGTGGGTCAAGAATTAGGTCAGCAACCACGGGAACAGGGAAGGGAGCACCTCACCTTACAAGGATTCTACATGATTTGTAAGCCAAGGTGGGCAAGATTCTCAGTGATTCTTAGTGATGGGAAGGGATAGGTGACATTAATAAAGGGAGGGGGGAAAGGAACAAAAAAGGAAAGGGGAGACACACCTCCCTGTCTATGACTGTGGTTTTCTTTGAAAAGAGTCCTGTCTTTGAGCAGTAGCTGGAGATAATATTCAGAGATTTTTTCCTCCCAGGGTATCTTGTTAGAGAACCATGATGCTTATTTGCAGGTGTCTGGAAAGCCCCCATCAGTGTCTATTCCGGAGTATACCCCAATATCAGACTCTGGGTTGTTGTAGGAGCTATGAGTGGATCCCAGCCCTCATGGTGACCTTGCCAAGACTCTGTCTAGCAGGAATGCAGGCAGCAGGAAGAACACTCTACACCCCCAGCACTGTCTTGGAAATAAAACTATGGGGAGAGAATGCTCAAACCTGGGTGTCATGGGACATGGTGAGAGAGAGGCAGCCCCCATTCACTTTGCTGAAGGGACCTGGTGCCCCCTCCCTCTGGCTTGTGGGCAAAGATTACTTGGCTCCAACCAGGAAGACTTCAAAGTACAGTAGGAGAAAATGATGACTGTGGTCAGAATTGGCATAGAAACAGTTAAAAGCCAAGGGTGATAAGTGATCAGAGGGGCCTTGGAAAGGACTTGGCAAAGTCTGGTGTAAGCAAAGGACCAAAGGGTCTTACAAGGTTTACTTTAGTGAAAGCATTAGGAACACTGGGGGTGGGGAAATCTTGAAACCTGGGTCAGAGTTTGGAGACTTTTAGAGTTTGCCATGGATATGATGACTACAGGAAAGAAGAGACATGACCCAGGAGGGACTCTGCAAGACTTAGCTT
>CAUYQG010177246.1:0-17586 GCA_963574415.1 Tarsius wallacei
AAAAAAAAGAAAAAGTTAGCCGGAAGTGGTGGCATGTACCTGTGGTTCCAGCTACTTGGAAGGCTGAGGCAGGAGGATGGCCGGAGCCCAGCAGGTCGAGGCTGCGGTGGCCAGGAACGGCCGCTGCACTCCATTCTGGGCGACAGAGTGAGACTCCAACTGAAAAACGAAAAAAAAAAAGAACAAAAAAGATTCAAGGACAGGACTCCCTGGCTTCACACACCCCTTCTGCCTTTCCCTAATGGGAAAAACCCCACCCACAGGCCGCCCCCAAACCTCTTTTGGCCAGAGGGGCAGCTTAGGTGGGGGCAGGGAATGGGATGCAGTGAATTCCTCCTCTTCCTACCCGGCAGCCTTCTGGGATGGGGGTGGGGGGTCAGGTGTGACCTCTCCCCTCCAGGAGCTTGCAGTCCGTTTGAGGATAGAGACTTGGCAACGAGGGTGGGGAAGTGAGGTGTAAGAGGCACAAAAGAGGCACAAAAGTTGCCTGCAGGAATTAGGTGGGGGAGGAGAGGAGAAGGACTGGTGGCAAGGTGAGGACTCTGAGCTAGGGGAGGCCACAGGCTCCTGTGAGGAAGGCTGGGATGGTGGTAGTCTCCGACTCATAGGAGCGCTTAGCCACGTGCCCAGGACTGCTCTAACCCCTTCAGGGTGGTGATTCTCTATTCCCTCAGCAACCATAGCTTGCCAGAGGTCAGATCTAGGTACAAAGCAAGCTCTGGGTCCTGCGGGCCGGGGCTGAAACGAAAGGGTAGGCCTACTCAGGGGCAATTTCAGGATGTCGATGAGGGTGATGGGCTCACCTGGGCCTGGGTGGTGAGGGGAGCAAAGATGGGAGACGCGATGGGGATGTGGAGAACCAGCAGGGTGGAGCCCAGGTACCTACGTGGGGGTGCTGTTGGTTTATAGGAGCAGAGGAGGCCCTCAGTTGCAGAGGGGCTGGGGGAGGGGGGACAAAAACCGTGGCATTGGACTCAGTAGTCCAGTAGTGTCAAGTTCCACAGGTCACTAAAAATCATTCAAGTTTACAGAGGAAAAGGGGAAAACACTTTTTGGCAGAGAAAGTCAAGGCCAGAGAGATTTAAGTGATTGCCCAAAGGCGTCCAGTTGGGGGCTGGCAGGTCAGGGGCAAGACTGGACCCACCTGCTGCCCCGCTGCCCTCCAAAAGCGATTTCACGCCCCGAACCACTGAAAGCTGGCACAGGGGCCGGCAGCATGGGGTGAGGGACCGGGTGCTTAGGAGAGAAGACTCTAATGTGTGTTATTATTACTAATATTATTAATAGCTCCCATGATCTGGGAGGGTCATGTGTCATGCATTTTTCTATAAATGATGTTGTTTAATCCTTGGGTGTTTTGGTGGTAGCCAGCGAGTTTACATGAAGCCCTGCTTTGGGGCTGGGAGATGAAATGAGTTCAGCTGTGTTCGCTTTCTGATTCCGATGTGATGTCGAAGGTCCTGGAGCTTGAAGTCCAGTTTGTGCCCAGGTGGAACTGAGGAAGGGACAGGACGTGCCTGTTTTCCAGACAGTGTGATGTCTAGGGTTAAAAGGTTTCTGGGTCCCGTGACTTGCTGTCTGCATCTGGGTGCTCTCCCTTCCTGGAAAGACCAATCTCTAGGGCTGTCGTGACCTTCCCGATTGCTGCTGCTTTCCTACAGGTGTCACCGACTTCACTCTTTTTTACAGGTGAGAAAACAAGGTCCAAAGGCATTAAGAACCTACTCAGGGACAGACACTGCTGATGGTTTTTAGAGTAGATAGAGGCTTTCAAAGTTTCCTTTGGCTTGTTTCTTTCATAGACCCCTTTTGTGTGTGTGTAATAAAATGCAGTTCAGACTCCAGGGTCCCCAGGGTCCCAAGCAGGTAACAGACACCTGTTGTAGTTGAAGTGAGGAAGGGGATCCAGGGCCAGCCTGCTTAGCTCCCCTGGGCATCCCTGCTTCAGCGCCTGGAAGTCCCTCCAGGAACAAGGGGACACAGGTGGGGAGCCTCAGCCAGGCTCCTCCCTCACGCTCCTCATGGTGCCCAGATGGCCGTTGCCTCAGCGCCTGGTCCAAGCTCTGGCATGGCCTTTTGGGCACCCCTCTGCACTCTAATCCTTTTTCTTGCCAGCAACACTGAGCCCCTAGCAAAAGGCCCTGTCCTTAGAAGGCCCTAGCCAGTGTTGATTAACTGAATGAATTCTACCGCCTGCATACTGTGCGGTTGTCCGAGCATCTGTAACAAGCTTTATTGCGATTTAGGTGAGTGATTTTGGGCAAGTCGCCTTCCCTCTGCATAGGGTCCCTCTTCATGTACCCGCCCCCATAGAGCTTCCTACTCTACAAACCTCAGAGGTTTAAGAATAAGATAGGATCTGGCTTAGGCAGAGGTGCTAAAAGCAAATCTCATCCTTTCTCTCGTATCCCTGGGGCTGAAATTAGCAGTAGCTTCTGCATGTGGACATGTGAGCAGTCTTGCTGGGCTCTGACCTCAGGAGTCTCCCAGGAGCAAGGCTTTGCTTTGTGTCCCTCATGGAGAGGTGTGGCTCGGGCCTGCCCCGGGAAGCCTCCATTGGCCCGTGGCATAGGGTGCCCCCATGGCGCCCGTGGCTCCATTCTGGTTTCCTAGCCGTGACCGTCACACATGAGCTGTCTGTTTTGCTTACCTTCCCAACTGGGCTGTAGCCTGGGCCACTACTCTACACACTTGAAAGTGGGTAATTTCATGTAGGACTGGGCAGAAGACTTGGTTTAAAGGGAGCTTCAGATAGAAGTGACAGATGGTGCCGGGCTCGGTGGCTCAGCCTGTAATCCCGCACCTTGGGAGGCTGAGGTGAGTGGATTGCCTGAGCCCGCGGGTTCGAGACCCGCCTGGGCAACTTGGTGAGACCTCATCTCTACAATAAATCAAAAAAATTAGCCAGGTGTGGTAGCACGCGCCTGTAGTTCCAGATGCTTGGAAGGCTGAGGCGGAAGGATCGCCGGAGCCCAGCAGGTCGAGGCTGCGGTGGCTGGGAGTGGCCCCTGCACTCCAGTCTGGCTGACAGCGTAAGACTCCAACTCAAAAAAAAAAAAAAGAAGTGACAGATGGTTGCAAACTTGACCCTTCATCCCATGGCTCTTCCTTGACTATACACTGAATGTCCAGGTCAAACTCCGCCAGATATTGGAGACACAGGGGTGTCTAAACCTGTGGGGTGGGGGAAGCCCTGCCCGCCTGGAGGACAGGGCGACAATAGCATGTAACTACAAACCGTCACCGAACAGGCGTCTGAGGCAGAATACCAAGGGGGCCCCACTTGAGTTGGGTGGGCAGGAGAGACTTTAGGCTGAGACATGGAGAATGGAGAAGGGGCGTCATCATGGAAGGTGGAGGGAGTTGCAGAAGAGCCTTTTCAGACTGAGAGCCAGCAGGTCTGAAGGAAGAAAGTTCCAGGCATGGCAAGGGGCCTGCTTCGCCTTGGCATAGAGGGGAGTGTGCTGGGGGAGGGGGTGGATCAAGAGGAGGAAACTGTGGGCTGTGAGAGGAGTTTTTTCTTTGAAGTCTTTGCTTTCTGGGTCAAGGATTGGGGGCAGTGCCCAGGTGGTGTGCCCAGGCAGTGTCCCAGATGGTCACCCCACTGGATACCTAGCCTGGCTCTCCAGGAGACTGAGGTGTTGGACCAGAGGCTGAGGAGAGACACAGTGCGGTGGCTTCCCCACGCCGTAAAGCTGCAGGAACAAACAGTTTGGCTGCAAGCTCTGGGTGGAGTTCAGGCAATGCAAGTCCGAAGGGCAAGGTGCAAACATCACTCAATGCTGAGGAAAACAAAGCAATAACATGGAGTCCTGGCCTGCACCGGGAAAGTGCAGAATCAGATGGGTGGGGGTTAGGACAAGTGTGTGTGTGTCCTGGGGAGGCGGAGGGAACTGGGACTCTGTGTTGATAGACTAATGTCCCGTGCCTGGCACAACCCTCCCAGCCCTGCCAGGCAGTATTCTTGTTTTGTGTACTAAGATACCAAGGCGGCTGCATACTCAAGGTCACTGGAGCCGGGCAGGGCAAGTTTTCTGAATTCAGAACTGACTCGGATTTGCCGGTCAATCTGGATTTCTCATCCACTATAAAGATCATGAAAGGTCAGAGGACTTAGTGCGTGGTGAACATTGGACAATAAATGCTCATAGGTCTAGAATAGAGGAAGGGTTCCCCTAGAAGGTGGGTCTGCGCTGAGGAAGTTTTGAGTAAATGGGGGCATTCCTAGCTTCATATAAGACCAAAGCAGGTAGTATGGCTGTGGGAAGTGGAAGTTATACTCAGGGATCTTCCCTGAAGAGGTTGGAGGGGGGTGGCGGGGCCACAGCTGACACGACACTTCCCATGGTGTCTTTCAGGCCCAGAGGCTGTTGGGCCAAAGGCGGCCCCGCCGGTCCTTCTTTGAATCCTTCATCCGGACCCTCATCATCACGTGTGCCTCCCTGGCTGTGGTCCTCTCCTCGGTCTCCATCTGTGACGGGCACTGGCTCCTGGCAGACAACCGTCTCTTTGGGCTTTGGCACTTCTGCACCACCACCAACCGGAGTGAGCCGACCTGTCTCAGAGACCTGGGCCAGGCCCACGTGCCCGGGCTGGCTGTGGGGGTGGGCCTGGCACGCAGCATGGGCGCCTTGGCCGTGGTGGCTGCTATTTTTGGCCTGGAGCTCCTCATGGTGTCTCAGGTGTGCGAGGACGCCCGCTCACGGCGCAAGTGGGCCATGGGCTCTGTCCTCCTCCTGGTCTCCTTCGTCTTCTCCTCCGGGGGACTTCTGAGTTTTGTCATCCTCCTCAGGAACCAAGTCACGCTCATCGGCTTCACCCTGATGTTCTGGTGCGAATTCACTGCCTCCTTCCTCTTCTTCCTGAACGCCATCAGTGGCCTTCATATCAACAGCCTTACTCACCCCTGGGAACAACCGAGGAAGCTTTAGGGCCCCTTCAGGGACGTCATGTTTTACAAGAGAATGCGGTCAGCATGAGACTTTTCCAACACGTGGCCTCTGGTGGGGCTGGAGTGGGACAGTGACCTTGAAACTGCTGCCTCTGAGCCAGTCACCTTTGGGTGGTTGACCAGAAACGGCCGGGGGGGCTTTGCAGCTGGTCTGCAGGGCCAGAACTGGGACAGTGCCCCAGTGCCACCAGCTACACAGGCTTAGGCAGGCTATTAGGGTGTTGATTTTAGAAGAAGAAAAACATTCCGAAACCCTTTTGTGTTTTCTTCCCTGGGCTGGAACAGACTTGGAAGCAGCTAAGTAACTTGTGCCTAAGGTAGCTAGCTGTACAGCTAAGGATAGTTGTTCATACCTGTCTCATTGGCCATGCTGGGATATGGGCGATAGGATCCCCAGGGCTTCTGGGGTTGCTAAGAGTGGCTCGTTCTTCCAGCTAAGGGTCCAATCTGTGCTTAGGACTTTCTTCTACCAGCTCAAAGGGCCTTTGTGCGTGTTTCTCTGGCTTTAGCCCTGGTCATGCCAGGGAAGCAGATTTCGGGATTCCCTCGGGGTGCCTTGCACATTGTAGGTTTTCGAACCATTTGACTTGATCTGTGCTCTGCCCTTTGTGGCAACTAACAAACCCTGGATAACCCCAACTTATCCAGAGGAGAGGTGGAAGTGGGGAGCCAGGGCCCAGAGAGGGATGCACTTATCCAGGGTCACCCAAAGCTAGCAGCTGGCTGTTCCCTCTGGGCCTCTGGGGGCTCTGCCTATCAGAATCCTGCCTTAAGGTGTGTTTCCTTCCTGCTTCGAGAAGAGTTCTCGAGCAACACCCCCCAGCCCACCCCCAAGAGGGCCTGCCTGGCTTCTAATGCACAGTTCTCCAGTACTCATCCATCTAATTAAGGGCCAGACAGCCTCAGAGCACTATTTTTGATCCTAGAACACATTTCAACGAGCACGTCTGTGGATCTGCTGGGCTCCCCGGGGGTGGAGGGGAACAGCCAGACCTTGGTAATGATTAACAGCCATCTTGGGGATGAGCGGACATGAAGGGGGCCAGGAACCAGTGGAGATTTCCATCCTTGCCAGCAGGTCTGCATTTTTTGTTCATCAAATTGCGCGCTTTCCAGTCGTTTTTTTCTACCCGAAATAGGTGAGGCTTTTGCCCTCATCCCATTTCATTCCACACTGGCCCCTTTCCCCTGCCCCGCTCGGTGAATTCTGGCTTCTAGCAACTGCACAGGTGTTTGGTCACTGCAGGTCCCCTTCCTGGGCTGGGCTGACCGCCTATACCTCCCTCTATTGTGATCTTTAAAGATTCTTATTCCAAGATGCACGGAGTTGTGAGGCGGTGTGGCACAGAACGTAAGGCCGCGGATGCGAAGGTTTCTGTGAACTGCTCGGTTTTGCAGAGAGCAGAGCTGTCAACCACAAGCTGCAGCTCAGCCTGGGAAGTGGGGACCTGGAGCAGTCTCTGAGGCTCATGGGGTGAGCAGGGAGGGGAGGGGTGGAAGTGGGGAGCCAGGGCCCAGAGAGGGATACACTTGTCCAGGGTCATCCAGAGCCAGGACTAGAGCTGGCCCACCCGCCAGCCAGGTGCCTTTTTGTGGGGGCTCGTCTCCACCTCTCTCCAGAACACATCCCCCCCAGGTAGGTTTTGTTTTATAAAAAGGTTCAAATATTTAGTCCTCTTTCATCCTCAGAGGGAGGCAGGGAGTACAGACACCCGAAGGAACCAGAGTGAAGGGTGAAACTAAAGTCCTGAGAGCTTAGCGGGCAATCGGCACGCCCCTGTCAGAAAGCGTCTGGAAGTAGGGAGCGCACAGACAGCCTTCAAGCGTGGACATTGGAAGTCACAGGCCCTACAATGAACTTCGGCCACCTCCTTGCTGAGTAGCACGGGGAAGTTATGGGCCTTAGTGGATCTGTTTCTCATCTGTCAAATGGGATCGTGTCCGTTTTCTGCTACACCTGCCTCTGGGCTGAGGACAACTGTGTGGAAAAGCAGTAGGAACAGAGTTGTCCCTCACACGGTGTCAGGGATACTCAAAGGGGCTCCCCTGGCCTCCACTGTGACTTCATCAGATGAATGTAGCTGTTGTCCTGAAAGTTCAGGTGAGAGCTACTGGATAGGTGAGTGGCAGTGGGGGACAGACAGGCTCTGCATAGGGCCAACGGCCTTGATTTCTCACGTTGCCTAGGCTTCTAAGCCTGTCCCTGAAAAACCGGAGCTGACGGACCAGTGAGGACACTTCCTCCTGTAGGAAGGGGCTGGGAGCCAGCCAGAGCACACTTTCTCTCACCTCGTGTCAAAGCAACAGGGCTGATAAATACAGACCAAATCTCGTTCTGGGCACCATTTATTTCCCCGTCCCCTCCTGGGACCCCTGAATTGCTCTCCCCGGAAGAGCAAACAGACCAAATCCCAGGCCCTCGTCTCACCCCGAGGTGCCCCACATCCTTTTTGTTCTGGGGAATCCAGGGCCTGGGGGAGGGGTGTCACCAGTCACAGGAGAGCACAGGGTGTCTGCTGGGAAGACGCACTGCCGGCAGTTGTGTCCAGCCCTCTCAGGACTCGCTTGGCCTCTGTCTTTGGGCTCCAGACTCTCAGATGACGCTGGCCCTGCAGGCGCCCCGGCTGTGCTCTAAGGGGCTGGCTTTAGTGGCGTTGGTGAAGGAGGAGCTGAGGGTCAGGGGGTGCAGCGGGAACTCACGGAGGTGCCACTGCCGCCACTTCTTCTGAAACTCCAGCTGCACCTGTCCCAGAGAGGAGCCATCAGCACTGGAGGAAAACACAGCTCTGTGCCCCAGCCCCATCCACTCCCTGCCGGGGGGACGGCGGGGACTCCCCACAGGCCCTGCCACTCCTGCCCAGTGGTCCTGCAGTCCTCTCACCTGCAGGTCACTCAGACTGACCATTCCTAGCCCTGATGTCCAGGAGGCCCTGAGGCCCCCCCATTCCCCTGGGCACTTGTGCCTATCATCTCATTACATTGTGTTCCAAAGATTTCCCACACTCCAGAACTCAAATATCCAGATCTGTACCTGGGACAGCTGGATACTTACTCCCAGGAAGCCACCCAAACTCAGAACTTATCTGGGACCCATGAAATTGCTCTGTGGATACGTTCTTCATAATCCCCAGGTGCAGCCGTCAAACCTTTGAGACTAGCCTGATGCCTGATTTTTGTAAGACATCAGAGATCACCCCCAGTCAAATGCAAAAACCAGATAGGCGGTCAACAGTCACAGAAAGGCTTGACTTGTGTGCAATACTGTATTGGAGGGATGTTGATTACACAGCTTCTGTGTGTGTGGCGCTCGTGTCCTGACCCAGATGCTCTGTGTAAGACCGGAGTCCTCAAACTGAGTGTGTGGTCTCCCAAGGACTCAACACTCATTTGGAGGTCACTAAGGACTGAGCTGCAGACATTTCTTCTGAGTCACTCATTTCACACATGGGAAGACTGAGGCCCAGAGAAGGGCAGTGACTGAGATCACCCCACTGAGCCAGCAGCAGGGCGGTCAGGAACCTGGGTTCCTCCCTCCTGTGTCTACTGAACTTGCTCATGACAAAGAAACACCTGGAGTGCTTGTTTGAAAAAATGACAACAAGCCGGGCTCGGTGGCTCAGCCTGTCATCCCGCGCTTTGGGAGGCTGAGGTGAGTGGATTGCCTGAGCCCGTAGGTTTGAGACCCGCCTGGGCAACTTGGCGAGACCTCATCTCTACAATAAATCAAAAAAATCAGCCGGGCGTGGTAGCGCGCGCCTGTAGTTCCGGCCACTCGGAAGGCTGAGGCGGAAGGATCGCCGGAGCCCAGCAGGTCGTGGTGCGGTGGCCTGGAGTGGCCACTGCACTCCAGTCTGGGTGACAGAGTGAGACCCCAACTCAAAAAAAAAAAAAAAAATGACAACAAAAACATTTTCTCTGCCCTCAGCCCAGACAGAATCCATTTTTCCTAAATCAGAAACTGGGAGTAGGGCCCAGCAATGTTTTGAACAAGCCCTCCAGGTGATTCTGTGGCTCCCACCAACTGAGCTCAGACTTCTACAAGACTGGCTAAATCCCCTGCCAGGAGGCCCAGACCTTCCCACCACCCTTCCCTGGTAGCTGCTCCTGACCTAGAATCCAGTGGCTAGGAGCTCTCCCAGGCTTCCGGACAACCCAAGATCACTCACCTCCCCGTTGAGGAAGCAGTAAAGGACGGCCACCACCAGTCCCTACCGGAGAAGCAGAGGCAGCAGGGGGTTAGTGCAGGTGCTCAGGACCCAGTCTTGGACAGCACCCAGACTCGGACAGCTGGCCAACCCCGTCCTCCCCAGGTCCTTTGATCACAAGCTGCAGGCTCACTTCCCCACCCCTCTCACCTTGGGGGTGGAATTTGGCCTACCTCTGGTGGGCTTCCCAGAGTGCCCCTGGCTGTGCCTACATCACCCAGCATAGATGAGTTCTTGCAACCAAGCATGGGCTCCCTTTCGTCTGTTGGGCTTGCTGTCTAGCATAGGGCCTCAAACATGTGTGAAGTCAGGGACAGTAACGTAGGGTCTGCTGACTCTGCCAGTGGGAACAGCACAGCTCACCTGAATTAGGAAGGTGGGCCACCTGGGAGCAGCAGGGCTGGAGGTGCCTGAAGCATGCCCACCCCACTAGGAGGGAGTGGAGCCCACCCAGGGCAAGACCCTGGGCCCTGTGTGGTCCTGTTCTCAAAATAAACTGGGAATCTGAAGATCTTTGGACACAGATAACTAGTTCAAATTGAAAAATGTGTGGTCAGAACAAGCTGAGCAGGTCTAGGCCAGATGGCAGCGGGGTTTGACCTCTTTGCTTAATGAAAATGGATGGGCCGGGCTCGGTGGCCCAGCCTGTAATCCCGCGCTTTGGGAGGCCGACGTGAGTGGATTGCCTGAGCCCGCAGGTTCAAGACCCACGTGGGCAACTTGATGAGACCTCATCTCTACAATAAATCAAAAACTTAGCCGAGCGTGGTAGCACGTGCCTGTAGTTCCAGCTACTTGGAAGGCTGAGGCGGAAGGATCGCCGGAGCCCAGCAGGTCAAGGCTGCGGTGGCCGGGAGCGGCTACTGCACTCCAGTCTGGGCAACAGAGTGAGACTCCAACTCAAAAAAAAAAAAATGGATGGATGCATCTCCATGGTCAGACCCCACCAGGCGTGGTGGGGTCTCTGCCTGTGATGACCCTCCCTCCCTGGTATCTGGAGCTCCTGATTTCTTGTTGGTGCCCCCAGGATCCTGGCAGGGGGCTCTGCCAGGGCAGGGGCTCCAGTGTGGGATGCCTGTTTGGAGCCTGAGGCCTGCAAACCAGCAGGGAGTGGCATCTCTGCAGCGTATCTATCTTGCTCATTTGCTCTTTCAGGGACTTATCTTGGGCCACCCTTCTCTCCCTTACAGGCCTGCTCTCCCTCCATAGAGGCGTCACCACAGCTCTGACCTGAGGTGGCCCAACCCTTCTCCCTAGCCCCGCCCAGGCCTGCCATAGCGTCTCACTACATTGGAAAGGAGTCCAAAGGGCGATGAGCCAGGCTGTCTATTGCGGGTTTAATATGTACGACTGATTAGGGATGCGGGCATTTGAACAAGAGTGAGTGATGAGGCTAGAAGGGTTTGCTTTAGAACTGCAGGCACCAAGGACTCCTTTATGGAATGGGGACTATTTGAAGGGCAGGAACACTTAACTCAGGACAGTGTTTTCCAAATTTTGTTGCCCATTAGAAGCACCTGGGAGTTTTTTGCCCAGGTTACGCTTCCTGAACCCCAACTGGGCGCAGGAGTATCAGCAGCTTTTAAAGCTTCCCTAGATAGTTCCAACGCACAGGCATCACCACCTGGGAACCAAGGTCAGAGACAGAGTGAAAGGCACTTCAAGACAGGCTTTTAAATAAACATCTATACTGGAGCACAGCCTCGTCTGGGTAATTGTAGGATTCTGGGTTCCAGGTGTTTCAAAGCCCTTGCCAAGGCCCTCAGAGGTAGGTAGAAAGATGCCCACTTTATAGGTGAGGGCACTGAGTCACAGAGCAGTGTAGGCATGACTAGAGCTCTTTGTGCTTGGCCTCCTTGGCCCGGCTGAGGCTGCAGCCCTCCTCACCTGCCCTGGGGAACAAGGACACATTTCACTGTTTGGGGCGGGGAGGGGCTCTGGGGACGAACTTCGCTGGGCTCCAAGTGTATATAGGGCAAGCCTCACCAAGCCAGCAAGTTTGCTAAATTCCACAGTGATTTTATGATCATTAAGAATGAAGACTTTGAAGAATTTTAATGACACGAGGAAATGATCATGATGGGCATGATAGAGAATTAAGCAAAACAAGCAGGATACAAGACCGTACTCATCATGACCCCAATTACGTGTCTGTGTATCTTTGTGGACAGGAAAGAGATGAAAGTAAACACACCAACATTTTAGCAGAGGTTATTTCTGGATTGTGAGATTGTATGGGGTTTTTTTTCTTCCTTTTTACTTTTTCTTATTTCCCAAATGATCCACCATCAGCAAGTGTTTATTCGTGCAATCAGAAAGAGTGAATACATTTTAGGTTTTAAAAGTATATGACAGTGATAATGGTAGGGTGGTTGTGTGTGCTCTTCTTTAAGCTGCTGTCTTTTAGAAGTACCTACTAGGCCATTGCCTTGTTACGATATGGGGTGGCCATGTGCCCTTTGAGCTATGGCCAGGCCATGTTTCCTGGCTTTTGACCCGTTCCCTACCTTGGGGAGGTGAAACTTCTCTCTTTCTCTCCAATTTGCTTTTAAACAAACTATATTTTGTAATCTAAAAAAAAAAAGTACATACTAGATGCTTACAGGTGAAATAATAGGATGTCTTGGATTTCCCTTAAAAGGTGGGGATAGCGGGGTAGAGATAGAGATGAAACAAGACAGGCCCTGCATGGATATTTCTGAGGATGGGAAAGGGGATTCATTGTCCTATCTCTTCACTTTTGTATGAAAGACATTTCCATATATGTATAGGTACACACATGTGTCTTATTTATATGTGTGCATATAAGAACATATACATACATGTATGTGCATAAAACTTTTAAAGCGACCTTTTCTTCATAAACATTTCTATGGGAACATTTAGGAAGTGCTTTTGGTTTTCTCTTGACAAGACACTCTCCCAAAGAAGCAGTCCGCGGGCCCAACTCTGGGAAATAGGTCTCCATCTATGACAGGGTGGACCTGGGTCTCCTAGCTCTCAGCACAGCCCCTCTTCTGAGCCCGGTCAAGTCGTTTCACCTGACTGGATGGACCTCAAGTCCCCTGCCTGCTAACGGGGCCACTGTGTGTCCGTCTTCCCCAACATGACAAGAGGTGGTGAAAGCTCCCTGGCTCTCTGGCTGAAAGGCAAGAATCACGGATGAAGCCAGAGGCTGGGTTCTCTGGAGGCCTGGTGAGGGGTGCTGGGCAGAGGAGCAGCTCTGAGGAGGGGAGGGTCTGAAGGCATGGGGAGGGCAGGACCTGACTCCACTCTGGGATGTGTTGCCAGTGCTGCGTCCTGAACAGAACTCCAGGGATGAGGGGAGGCGCTGAGACCCCTCCCTGAGGCTGAGGCCTCCTCCAGTGAAGACTCTGTAGGACAATATCACCCTATTTTGGAAACATTGTTGAAGATGGGCTAACTCCTTTAAAAAAGAAAAAAAATGGGAGAATTTCCTCTCAAGCACCAGAGCCTATAATCACTGAGCTTTTCCTGGCCATTAGTTTGTTTTGGTTTTATGGATCCCATAAATCCTGAAACAGGCTGTTTGTCTTTGTTTTGGCTACTGGGAAGCTCTAAACTACATCTCTCCCACCTTTTTTTCTTTTTTTTGAGTTTTTTTGAGTCTTACTCTTGTCACCCAGTCTGGAGTGCACTGGCATGCTCATGGTCACCGCAGCCTCAGCCTGCTAGGCTCAAGCAATCCTTCAGCCTCAGCCTTCCAAGTAGCTGGAACTACAGACGCATGCCACCACGCCCAGCTAGTTTTTTGTGTGTGTGATTTATTGTAGAGACAGGTCTCATCAAGTTGCCCAGGCTGGTCTTGAACCCCCAGGATCATCCCTTCCACCTTTATAGGACGTTATCAGAGTCTTTTTTGTATGTGAACTCAACCAGCTTTATACTCTTTTTTCACAGATCCTTCCTTTACTTATTTTTTGTCCTCTGTATGTTTTTCCAAAAGCAACATCACATTCTTTTTGGAAGGAAATAACTCTGAGTAAATAAACAAATGACATTGTGAAGTTCAGGACTCATGTCCCAAACACGTTTACTTTTTTTTTTTTTAACTTCTTATCTTGCTGAATTTTAGGTGAGTGATTTTCCACCTCACTTTCTGTCTTCATCTTTTAAAGTCAGTTTTTAGTTTTAATAACTTGTGAATGCACATAGTTTGAAAAAGTCAAATGATTCCTGTTACAAAAAACCAACAGCCTCCTGACACCCTGCCCCCATTTCCTGTTCCTTAGATGCAACTATCACTTGAAACTCTTAACTGATTCTAAATAATATGCTGATGTTGCTACTTGTGGAGTTTTCAGCTTTGGGCATTTTCTGTGGACTTCCCAGTAATGAAAATGAGGATACTGTTCTATTTCAAACACTCCCCACCCCTGCCTGATTTTTTGATGACTTGGCCATCAAGCATTTACATTATTTTGACAACGTACTGCTATTGAGACTTGTACAATATAGTGTCCTGGGGTTACTTCTTCTTACTGTTTTCCCTAGAGTCAGTCTCTCAGTCTCTTTTAGTTTTATCTCCCACCCCCACTTTTGACTGGTGGGGTCCCACAGCACAGTTAAGTTCATTTCTCCTTCCCCTGGGTGTCTGCCAAATGAGACCTCCACCTTTCCAAGCCACCACTGAACTTCAGGAAGCTCTGGCTTGCTATCTCTCTGGCCTCTACTTCTCTCTACGGACAGACAGAACGCTCCTCAGCTTGCAGGCCCAGGCCCTGAAGCTTACCTGGAATGAGCCAAGGGCCAATTCGAAAAACAGCTGGATCTCCATGGCGTCCTCTGGGGAGAAGGCAAAGACGATGTAGTGGATGCCAAAGAGGGGGATCAGCAGAAGGGTGGACTTGGCCAGACGCCTGGGGATGCAGAGACACGCTGCAGCCTCCTGTTCTGCCGTCCTCCGGCCCCTTCCCACGATATACAACTTTGCGGCTTCCCAGTTCAGGCCTCATGACTGAGGCTTGGCCGCAGTATCCCCATGCTTCTTTGTTTTCACTTTTTATTTTGGAAAATGTCGACCTCCCACATACGCATCACGCAGATACAACACTTATCAACTCGGGTAATCCCCCAAACTTTCTGATCACACCTCTTTTTTTTTCAGTAGAAGAAAAAAAAATCAGTACCCACCCGAATAACTTTATTTACGCATGTATTTATTCGTTAATTATGTGCATATATTACTGCCACTCTTTGTCTAACATACAAACAAAGCCAGCTTTTCTATTTGTTAGATACTGAGTATCCGTAAGGAGAAGTATTCTCTTCCCAGGGTTGCCAAATTTAGCAAGTAAAAATACAGGATGCCCCGTTACATCTGAATTTCAGATAAACAATGGGTCCTCTCTGAGGGTATAAGTACTAAAAAACTATTTGTTGTTTATCTAAAATTCAAATGTAGCAGGGCATCCTGTATTTTATCTGGCAGCTTTATTCCGGATCCTCAGGAATCTGACACCAATAATCCAAGCCACTGCCATATTCTCAAAACTCAAAATGCCATGGGAAAAGTCTCTGTTGGACACAAAATTGTCTTTAACATCTGTTATGGGCTGAAGAGCATCCTCCCAAGTTCTTATACTGAAGCCCCAAGCCCCAGAGGTTCAGAATGTGACTATATTTGGAGAGTTTTTAAAGAGGTAGCTAAGCTAAAATGAGGGCGGGGTGGGCCCTAATCTAATCAACCGGTATCTTTATAAGAAGAGGAAATCTGGACACACAGAGAGACACCAGGGATATCCACCCACAGAGGAAAGGTCATGTGAGGATACAGGAGAAGGTGGCCATCTGCAAGCCAAGGAGAGGCTTCAGGACACCTTGATCTTGGACTTTCAGCCTCTAGAGCTGTGAGAAAATAAATATCTGCTGTTTGAGCCACCTAGTTTGTGGTATTTTGTTATAGCAGCCCTAGAAAACATAGTTCTCTTTAACATCTTCAAGGTTTTTTGTTTGTTTTTTGTTTTTGAGTTGGAGTCTCACTCTGTTGCCCAGACTGGAATGCAGTGGTAGGCATGCTCCCGGCCACCGCAGCCTCGACCGGCTGGGCTCCAGCGATCCTTCCTCAGCCTTCCAAGTAGCCGGAACTACAGGCACGCGCTACCACGCCCGGCTAATTTTTTACTTATTGTAGAGACGAGGTCTTGCCAAGTTTCCTGGGCTGATCTTGAACCCGCAGGCTCAGGCAATCCACTCACCTCGGCCTCCCAAAGTGCTGGGATTACAGGCTGAGCCACCGAGCCTGGACATCTTCAAGGTTTTAAGTATTTTGGGATCATGCATCTCCTTAAAAGTCTGATGAAAGCTAAGGCATTCTCCCCTGAAAAATACACACTGTGCCTACACAGATTTGTCTGAATTGGGATCCCTGAACCCCATGCTCAGACCTCCCAGCCTTGCCCCAGGGTAAGATCTGTTTCCAGGCTTCCTGCCTGGGATTTCTTAATCCCCCATAGTGTCTGAGGCTTCACAACCAGACTTATTTCCCTCCCCACCCATCCCCATTTACACTACAAACTTCTTGGAACTAGGTCTACAACTTTTCCCCCACCTCCAGTGCCAGTGGAGTATACAGCAGATGCTCAGTAAATGCCTGCTGACGGACTGAGCATGCCTGGTCTTTGCCCTCCACTTACTTGTAATGGCTCACTTCATTTCCTCTTGTTTCTTGCGTTCTAAGTTTTCTCATCAAGATTCTCAGAATGTTTATGAAAAGGATGAAATTAATCTGCAAAACACAAGGCAGAGGTGGGACCTTAGGTGTCTTTCTTTCCCAGCCACCTCTCCTGGCCCTGTCCCCTGGTCCTGAGGTAGAGAAGGCATTGCAGACACCACAACCAGGATGGAACATCACCCCTGCTCCACCCCTCGCAAGTCCTGGTGAAACAAATGGTTTGGAGACCATGGCTGCAGGCAGCACTCCCTCCTATCCCTGGACTGCAAGAACTCTAAGGTCTGTTCACTTGCTGGGCAGCTCCCTCTCCCTTGAAGAGCAGGGGACTCCCCTGAGGTTCTTGTTAAAATTCAGGTTGGGGTGGGTCTGAGATTCTGCATTTCTTTTTTTTAGAGGTAAAAAGGTTATTTTATTCATTTGTACTTAAACCTGCGAAACTGGCACTGATGTCATCATGATGTCGCAAAACGCAAAGTATCTACACATATTAGCGTCAGGAACAAATCAGGGCTACAGCACGACAGCCAAAAGGGGCTGAGGAAATCCAAGTGCGTTACAGCGCAACCCTTCACCTGAACTGAGTTTGTTAGTGAAAACCTCCCCAAACCAGAAAACAGGAGTGCGCCTTCATCTCTGTACTTATGCCTCCTATTCTTGAGGTTAGATTCTAACTCCTAAAGATGTCCAGACTACTATTCTACCTATTTCTCTACAGCCAGAGACAGCACCTATCATATCGTTCACAGCAGCCAAGGTCACTGAAATCTCTTTGATTAGGTCCCAATCATACACCACCAAATTGACACAATAGGCAAAATGAGAACCAAGATATTAAAGCAGAACACATGACTCTAAAACAAGAAAATTTACAAGGAGTGGGGGAGGAGGGAAGGAGCCAGGGAGAATTCAGCCACTGCCCCAAAACTGGAGATTCTGCATTTCTAACAAGCCCCAGGTCATGTCATGCCAAAGCTGGTCACTTCACAGCAGTGACTGAGTGGTTGTCAAAGTTGCTGGGCTGCACCCCTATAGGTTAGGGTTCAGCAAATCTGGCTTGGGGCCCAATCACTTTCTTTTCTTCCTTCCTTTTTAATAAACAGGGGTCTTGCTCATCACCCAGGTACATGATCATAGCTCACTATAACCTCGAACTCCTGGGCTCAAGCAATTCTCCTACCACAGCCTCCCAAAATGCTGGGATTACAGGCATGAGTCACTGTGTCTGGCCAAGAATTTTTTTTCTTCCTTCCTTCCATCCTTCCTTCCTTCTTTCCTTCCTTCCTTCCAGATCTCACTCTGTCGCCCAAGCTGGAGTGCAGTGGCACACAATCATGGCTCACCATAGCCTCAACCTCCTGGGCTCAAGCAATCCTCCTGCCTCAGCCGCTTTAGTAGTTGGGCCTATAAGCATGCACCACCACACCCAGCTAATTTTTTGATTTTTTATAGAGACGCGGTCTCCCTATATTGCCAATTGCCTAGGCTGGTGTAGAACTCCTGGGCTCAAGCAGTTCTCCAGCCTCAGCCTCCCAAAATGTTGGGATTACAGGCATGAGTCACTGTGTCTGGCCAAGAATTTTTTTTCTTCCTTCCTTCCTTCCTTCCTTCCGGATCTCACTCTGTCACCCAAGCTGGAGTGCAGTGGCACACAATCATGGCTCACCATAGCCTCAACCTCCTGGGCTCAAGCAATCCTCCTGCCTCAGCCGTTTTAGTAGTTGGGACTATAGGCATGC
>CAUYQG010177254.1:0-13400 GCA_963574415.1 Tarsius wallacei
TTGGAAGGCTGAGGCGGAAGGATCGCCGGAGCCCAGCAGGTCGAGGCTGCGGTGGCCGGGAGCGGCCACTGCACTCCAGTCTGGGCGACAGAGTGAGACTCCAACTCAAAAAATAAAATAAAATAAAATAAAATAAAATAAAAGAGCAAATAGAAAATATTTTATATTCTGCAGACTTATGGTCTCTGTTACAACTACTAAACTCTGACATTGTAGCTTGAATGAGTATGCTGTACTCCACTAAAACTTTACGTACAAAATGAGGCAGTGAACTGAGTGTCTCCCACAGACTGTAGTTTGCTAATCCCACTATAAACTTCTAAATCGTCCGCTTTCTTACTTACCTACACTTCTATCCATTTCTATAAATATTTCACAAGATCTCCTCCTGCAATTTTTAAATGACGTCTATTACCTCCAGCAGATGGCATAAACTCCTGGGCACATGAGTCTTTTTATATTGAGTTGATAGCAGGTCAGCAACCTTCTTTCTTACTCTGTAAACAATGTTACTTTCTCCATACGATAACCAGCATCTTTTCAATTGAAGCATTTCTTTTGTGTCTGGAATGTCACTTTCTCTCATACCCATCACTGCTTCTACCTATCTACTAGGAGAACAGCCACCTAGATCCTGCTATCTTATGTATTTATTTACTGCATTTTTTGAATCATTTTATTATAGAGATGTGCGGTACAAGTAGGGATTAACTACACAAGCAGGCTGCTTGCATGTGAAGTTTGGGCCTCCAACTGGCCCTCACTTCCCCTGGTTTGGGAACAGATAGGCTTTGTGTTGTTATGTTGTTACTGATCCTTCCCTCTTTCCCTCCCTCCCTACTTCTCTCCCTCCTCATCCCTCCTTCCCCTGGCAGCGTCCAGTGGCTGGCAATTCCTCCTTTGTGCTATTGTAATTAATGTTAATATTTGGTTCCCCCTATGAGTGAGAATACGTGGTATTCAGTGCTTCGTTTCTGTGATAGATCACTAAGTATGATGGTCTCCAATTCTATTTAATTTGCTGCAAACTTCCTTCTGTATGGCTGTATAACACTCCAACATGTATATTTACCACATTTTCTTTATCCAGTCCATTTTTGATGGGCAGTATGTTTAGTTCCATGTTTCTGCTATTGTGAATAGCGCAGCTACAAACTTGCGTGTGCAGGTGTCTTTTTGGTAGAACGATGTATGTTCCTCTGGGTATATTCCTAGGAGAGGGATTGCTGGCTCGTATGGAAGTTCAATGTTTATTTCTTGTAGGAATCAACACATTGCTTTCCATAGGGGTTGAACTAACTTGCATTCCCACCAACAGTGTGGAAGCATTCCCTTTTCTTTGCACCCACATCTGATGTTTTTTGATTTATTAAGCTGGTCATCCTTCCTGGAGTTAGGTGGCATCCCATTGTAGTTCTGATCTGCATTTATCAGATGATTAGTGAGGCTGAGAATTTTTTTCATGTCTCTTGGCTGCTTGTATATCTTCTTTTAAACAGTGTCTATTCATATCCTTTGCCCACTTTTTAATAGGGTTGTGTGTTTTTTGTTTTCCCTTTCAGCTTGTTTGAGTTCCTTGTAGATTCTGGATGTTGGGCCTTTGTCAGATACATAATTAACAATTTTTTTTCCCCATTCTGTGTGCTGTCTCTTTTATCAATAAAAAGCACAATCCTATTCACAATAGCCACATAAAAAAATGAAATACCTTGGCATCCACCTAACCAGAGAAGTGAAAGATCTTTACAATGAGAACTATAAAACACTGCTCAAAGAAATCAAAGATGACACAAACCAACGAAAAAATATTCCTTGCTCATGGATTGGAAAAACCAACATTGAAAAGATGTCCGCCCTACCCAAGGCATTTTACAGATTCGATGCAATACCCATCAAATAACCAATACCAATTTTCTCAGACCTGGAAACAACAATATAGAAATTCATACGGAAACAAAAAAAGAGCCCGAATAGCCAAAACAATCCTCAGCAAAAGGAACAAAGTGAGAGGTATCACACTTCCAAACTTTAAACTTTATTACAAGGCTACAGTAACTAAAACAGCGTGGTATTGGTCCAAAAACAGACAGATCAATGGAACAGGACATGATCTCTCAACCAACTCATCTTTGACAAAGGCATCAATAACAATCACTGGGGAAAGCAGGTCATATTTAGCAAATGGTGCTGGGAAAACTGGCTGACCACAAAGCAGAGGAATGAAACTGGACCCCTATTGATCACCATGCACAAAAATTAACTCTAAATGGATCAAAGACCTAACTGAAAAACCACAAGCCATAAGAATCCTAGAAGAAAACGTAGGAAACACTCTTATGCACATTGGAGTAGGCAACAAATTTTTGATCAAGTCCCCAAAAGTGAATACCATAAAAGTTAAGATAGACAAGTCAAACCTCATCAAACTGTCAAGCCTTTGCACAGCAAACGATTCTGCCATCTTTCAGTCTAAATACCAATGTTGTCGCTGTTGTTCTCTTCCTCCTCCTCCTCCTCTTCCCCCTCCTCCTCCTCCTCTTCTTCATCCTCTTCCTCCTTCTTCCTAACACAGAACCTTCACTAGGTCATTATCTGCTCACCTTCTCCTATGCTTTGTTAAGTTCTTAGGCATTTCCATAGCACCAGCTAGTACTCAACAGTTTGAGAACATCATAGCAATGCTGTATTCATTTGTGTAGCAAGGGTGTTTTCTCTGCATAGAATTCTTTGCTCTAGATGAATGGTTTTTAACCAGGGTTGATTCCGTCCCCCACAGGAAATGCAGCAATGACCTGAAAAAGTGTTGGTTGTCATAACTGGGTGGAGAATGCGTGTGTTGCTGCTGGCACACAGTAGGTAGTGCCCAGGGAAGCTGCCAAACATCCTACAAGGTACTGGACCATCTCCCACAATGAAGAATTTTCCATCGAAAATGTCATTAGTGTCAAAGTTGAAAAGCCATAATCTAGACTGGTCAAGCATATTTATTTCTATTAAAATATTCTTATACTGTAGCTTCAGTCTTAAGCGATTCTCCAGTCTATTAAAAAGGGATTTGTATGGTTTCTATAATGCTTAACTCTATATCTATTTGTTTTTTTACTAAGCAGTTTTGAGGACAGATCTAAAGTAAAATAGGTTTTAAAAGTCCATTTAGTCTGGGCTCGGTGGGTCAGCCTGTAATCCCAGCTCTTTGGGATGCCAAGGCGAGTGGATTGCCCATGGGTTTGAGACCAGCCCAGGCAATTCAGCGAGACCTCATCTCTACAAAAAAACAAAAATTAGCTGGGTGTGGTAGCAAGTGCCTGTAGTTCCAGCTACTTGAAAGGCTGAGGCAGAAGGATCGCCAGAGCAGGTCGAGGCCCGGGTGGTCATGAGTGTGTGCCACTGCACTCCAGCCTGGGTGACAGAGTGAGACTCCACCTCGAAAATAAAACAAAAATAAAAAATCCATTTAAGTGCTATTTTATTTGAGATCGTTAAATAGTTTTAGGGCAGACATAGAGTTACAGACAAAAGCCATAGTTGGAATTTGTTCTACTGGACACTGGAAAGGAGTAAATTCACCACAATTTCTATCATTGGGTTGGGTCAGAGCCACATCTGCTTCATAGTGATTTGGAGTTTGGGAATGAAAACACCAATTTAAAATTATTTCAGGATAAATTATGCTATGGTTGGATGTTTGTTCCCTCCAAAATTTATCTTGAAACTCAATCCCCATTTTAAAGATATTAAGAGGGTGGAAAATCTGACTATGATACTTGAAAAGTGAGTCTTTTGGAGATAATTAGGATTAAATGTCAGCAGGGAGCAGTGGCTTTCTAAGAAGAAAGAGACCTGAGCTAGCAGGCTCAGGCTTCTTGCCCTGTGATGTCTTCCCTATGTTATGACACACACAAGGTCCTCCTCAGAAGATAACCAGATGCAGCTGCCTGATCTTGGACTTCTCAGTTCCAGGACTATGATCCAAAATAAATCTCCCTTTAAAAACAAAAATTATCCAGTCTCATGTATTTTGTTGTAGTATTGGAAAAAGAACTAAGACAAATTAACAGTTAATCCTTCTACTCCATGTTTTCGAGTTTCAGAATGTTATAATAAAATTCAGAAATAATTTGAAAAACACAGAAAATATTTTTTAGAAATAAAATAATATACATAATCCAATGTAAATAATAGGAGTGAATCAATATCATTTTTCAAAGAAAGAAGGAATTGGTGAATTGGAACAGGAAAAAAGGAAGGAAGGAGGAAGGGAGGGAGGAAGGAAGAAAAAAAGGAAGGAAGGAGCCGGTGAATTGAAACAAAGCATGAAATTTGGAGTCAGGAAGAAGACAGTCTAGATTTAGGTTCTGAATTGAATAAAGGGCATCATTTTAGACAAGTTCCTTATTTTCTTCTCAATCCTTAGCTAGAAAATGGAGATAGTGTTGTTGTTATGGAAATTAGATAAAAACATATACAGAAAACATCCATCACTGTGTGAGTAACACAGAAAGTGCTAAGCATATGTGTTACAAATAATGTTTGACAATCTTTGCAGTATAACTTCCTTGAAGTAATAGAATGTTTCAAGATAATTTTTTTTTTAGAACTAGGCAGACCAGAGATATATTTTCTATGAATATATTTGTACTGATAGCAGTGAAGTTAATAAAAGTCTCTGTTCTATCCTTTCTCCAAAGTAAGTCAAGGATTTTAAGTGAACCCCCAGTTCAATTTCTTCCACTACCATTTCCACTTTTTAAAGTTAAATGCATTAGAGATTGATGCTATTGCTTGTGTTACCACATTAGTTTATGCTAGCATTACCTGTCACCTAGGCAACAAAGGCTTCTGTAACAAGCTTCTTATTATCTGCCTACTTCCCCTTTTACTCTCTTCCAGCTTAAAAAAAAATTGTATTTTAAAGGCATAACTCCACGAACTTATCCTCTATTTAAGAGTCTTCGCTAGCTGTCGTACTCCAAATAAAGTAAAAATTATTGTCATGGATCCCAAAGTCTTACTTGTTTCCGATCCCGACTACCTACCCACCATCCTCTCATTTCCCCACCTCTGTTGCTTTTCCGATTCCAGCCACACCAGCTTCTTCGCCATCCTTCAAGGAGACAAAGACATTCCTCCCTCAGGACCTTTGCAGAAGCTCTTTTCTCTGCTCTTCATAATATTGACTTCTTATCCTTTAGAGCTCAGTATAGAAGTCACTTAATTGAAGAATACTTTTATACTATCTCCTTAAAGTAGATCCTATATTACTGATCTCAAAATCGACACTATTTTTATCCCTTGTGTTATTTATCACAAACTGAATTTGTATGGATGTTAAATTGTTTGCCCACAGATACTGTGTTTCTCGACTCAACTGTAAACTCCATGAAGGGTGAAAACGTGTGTGTAGTTAACAACCACATACCTATAATCTTCCGCCATGCCTGAGAAAAAATAATTATGATGTCCATAGTGATTGGATGAATGCATAAATAAGTTAAAGGACAACGGAAAATAGATCAGGGGATGAGTTCTTCAAGAATTTATCGAACTTTTCTTGGACTTGGAGGAGGTGAAAGAGAAGTATTGCAAAACGGGTGTTTTACAATGTTTTCAGTTTCATTTCAAGTGTTCATTTTTAAATGATTAATAAAAATGCATGAGAAGCAGCACATAAAGATGACTCGGTATTTCATTTTTTGGTGGTTTATTTTTCTTTATATGCCTTGTAACCAATAAATTCTGTTTTGGTTTTAGATTGTTGTAAAGAAAATATTTTAGAAATACAAAGTTTTTGTTTACTTGTCATTCTCAGCTCTGTGTCTGTGTATGTAGAACACTTGTCTGGGGTTCCACATTATATATTTAGGAATAGTGAATACATTTTTTAACCTATAATGTGTATGTGTTACAGTAAATATTTTAATTTCAAAATCATTCTAAGAATCATAACTTTAAATAGTCTAAAACACTTTTGCCATTGTTGCCTCAACCATTATTTCAAGCAAAACTGCATGGAACAAGTTTTATTAGCACACATAAAAAATGAAGCTCAAAAATCTGTTTTTGTTGTTGTTGTTGTTGAGTTTTTTTTTTGAGTTGAAATCTCACTCTGTCGTCCAGGCTGGAGTGCCGTGGCCCACCCCCAGCCATCACAACCTCGGCCTGCTGGGCTCAGGCAATCCTTCCACCTCAGCCTTCCAAGTAGCTGGAACCACAGGCACGTGCCACCAAACCTAGCTAATTTTGTATTTATCATAGAGACAAAGTCTCACCAAGTTTCCCAGGCTGGTCTCGAACCCCTGGATTCAGACAATCCTCTCACCTCTGCCTCTCAAATTGCTGGGATTACAGGCAAGAGCCACTGTATGCCTGGCTTCAAAAATCTTTAAAAAAAAAACTTGTCCAAAATCACATAAGCATTAAAAGACAGAAACAGGAATAAAACTACAGGCCGGGTTTGGTGGCTCAGCCTGTAATCCCAGCATTGAAAGGCCAAGGTGAGTGGATTGCCTGAGACCATGGGTTTAAGACCAGCCCGGGCAACTTGGCGAGACCTCCTCTCTACGATAAATAAATAAATAAATAAATAAATAAATAAATAATTAGCCAGGCATAGTAGCATGCACCTGTAGTTCAGGATACTTGGAAGACTGAGGCAAGGATCACCTGGAGCCTAGCAAGCCAACAGTGGGGTACTCATGAGTGTGCTACTGCATTCCGGCCTGGGCAACAGAGTGAGACTCCAACTCAAAAAAAAAAAAAACTCCAATCAAACTTCAAGCTCTATGTTTATTCTTGTATTTGACAGCTGTCTTTCTCTATAAACACATACCTTTCTTTAGAAGTACATATCATTTATGTATACCCAAAGAAAAATTATCCATGGTTTTGAAATTAATCATTTTATCTATGTTGTGTGACATTTTGTGAAACTGGGCGAATGTCTTGACAGGTACTTTTTGAGAATATCAATTGAAAAACAGCCTCCACATACATATTTTTGGAAAAGTACTGTGGCCTCTCAGCTATTCTAGATAATACAGAACACAGAAAGGAAATATGAGACATAGATTATGCAGTTGGTGGGCATGAGTTTTATTAATTTTGATTCTCCAAGTGTTTGCTGTTTCATGCTATATGCAAATCGCTAAAGAAAGCCCTGTGGCCCATCCAAGAGAAATGTAAAGCATGCCAATGTGTTTAAAATTGAACTGGGGAAACAAATCAAATGCCAATATATGAATATTTGAAAAAATTAAACTACTGAAAATAAAGTACTGTATAGAAATTCGGGGAAAGGATAGATTCATATGGACTGTGGTGGATGATGTGGAATTTGAACTACACAGTAAAGAATAGTAGTTAGGACCAGTGCAGTGGCTCATCCTGTAATCCCAGCACTTTGGGAGGCCGAGGTGAGAGGACTGCCTGAGTCTGGGGTTCGAGATCAGCCTGGGCAACTTGGTGAGACCTCGTCTCTACAATAAATCGAAAATTAGACGGGCGTGGTACAGCACACCTGTAGTCCCGGCTCCTTGGAAGACTGAGGCAGAAGGATCGCCTGAGCCCAGCAGGTCGAGGCAGCGGTGGCTGGGAGCGTGCCACTACACTTCAGTCTGGGCGACAGAGTGAGACTCCAACTCAAAAGAAAAAAAAATAGTAGGTAGAATAAGTCTAAGCAGACAAGAGAGTAAGTTGACAGTCTATGGCAAGAGCATCTCTGAGTGTTTCTTGTTAGTGACTTAAGATATTTTATTTTAAAGTATTATCTCAAGTATGAAATATAATAGTCAAATCAACTACAAAGCACTATGAAATAACATATTCTATTAAATTTCAGCAAATCAATTTGTAAAATCTGGGTGCCATTAGAATTAAGAGTTAATGTTAAATGTTGTGCTATTGATATATCTTTCATGGGTATACATTTCTATGCAGTGTTGCATCTCTTTGGGTCAGCTTTCAGTTCTGTGAGTAATAGGAACTCTAAAACAGATTAACTGCAAGAATTTAATATCAGAGTTCCCAAAGTTATGAGGCTACGAAAAGAGGCATAAGAACTCATAAGACAAACTTACTCACTAATTAGTTACCTGTTTAAAAAATTAACTACCCAGATAGTCTCAATATATTTGTAGATGATGGTAGACTATAGCACACTGCTGAATACAATGGAAATTCATGAAAATTGGTTGCTAAGGGAAATATGTCAATTTTGAAAACAATGTAAAATCTCATGAAATCAATGAAAATGTTCGAAAATATTTTAGAATGCACAGACTTTTAGTATACATATGTAAATACATATATAATTCACTACAGTGTATATAAAGTAGGGTGTACACATACAGCCATAATTTATGCATAGAGAATATTTTATATTCACATATTGGCACATTTTATATTCACAGTTTCACGAGTGACTTAGAGGTTTATAATATCTTATAATGTGTCATGAAGATAGCTACCACATAAAGTTGTTTTATTGATTAAATAAAACAGTGTATGTAACTATCCAGAAAGATTTTGAATGGCATAAGTTGAGAACCTAACTTTACCTATTATCCAGTATTTACATAATAATTCGCTATTTTTTAACTGCCTTTGGGAGCAAAAGAAAACATAGATATGCATTCTTTGCAAACGTCAAGAGATTTATCCATATGTTTAACAAAAACTAATTTGTTAATCTTATCCATCCTATTTTGTTGATAGGGTTTGATTGTATCCTAGCGGGTTTTTTTTAACATATATAATTGAATTACTTTTATTTATTTATTTTTATTTTAAAGCTGTGGAGTGCAATTCAGAATTAGGTATAGAAGTGGTCATCATACAGATAAAGTTTGGACCTCCCCTTGGTCCCCACTTTGCCTGGTTTAATATAGTGATATAACACTATTTTAGAGGTGCTACCTTTGTTTCTGTCTCTATATATATTTTGAATTGGAGTCTCACTCTGTTGCCAAGGCTGGAGTGCAGTGGCACGCTCATGGCCGCAGCAACCTCGACCTGCTGGGTTTAGGCAATCCTTCCACCTTAGCCTTTCAAGTAGCTGGAACTACAGGCACATGCCACCGTGCCCACTAATTTTTATTTATTTATTGTAGAGATGGAGTCTTGCTAAGTTCCCCAGGCTGTCTCAAACCCATGGACTCAGGCAATCCTCTCGCCTCGGCCTCCCAAAGTGCTGGGATTATAGCCGTGAGCCGATTCGCCTGGCCTGTTTTTATAAACACTAATCAATTCATTTTTTTAAATAACAAGTTATAAGATAGCTTCTCTTCTCATCTTCATTTTGTAAAATGGAGACACAGAATGATTAAGCAGTTTATACAAGGTCAAAGAAGTAATAAGGTGCAAGTTCAAACGTGGGTTTCTGAATCCAGTGCCTATTCTGTAATTCATCAACCAGTTATGTGATCCAGTAGTCTGCTCTGAAAAGTGGTAAAATGAATTAAATTCCACTTTCTTCTGCTGTTACTGATTAAAGTTAGGACCAAGTGCTACTCAAAAAAATTGGAAGTACTTGGCAAGTTTTCAGCATTCATTTTCAGGGCCTTGTGCATGGTATGTTTCTTTCTTATGAGTTCCTTAATATGTTTCACTTTGCTTAGGTGATGGCTACAGGGAAATATTGTGACCCTGTTTCCCAGGCTGAGCTTTCTATTTAGCTTCATAAATTGCTTGATGTCAGCAGGACATAAATACAATCTTTAGGTTTTGTGGAAGTTGAGATCCTGAATAAATTTCCAACAGCCTTTTAGAAAATAATGAACAACAGAATTGACTTTTCTTTGGTATTTGTAGACAAGCACTGAGGCGATGTCATCCACCAACTCAGAGGTAAATAACCTCAAAGAGTCTTTCAGCACACCCAAGGGCTATAGTTAAGAGCATCGGCAGTCTGGAAAATCCTCAGTGAGTAGGTTGCCATAAATGTAATGAGAGGTTCAGCAACAACCCCCAAGCCTCTGTTAGTGTTCTCTGCTAAACAGTCGCTCTTCTGAACTGTCGCCATACTTCTCAAGTCATTAGCAGCCATAGCAAGTAACATCCTCTACTTCTCCCCAGGTAAAGTAAGACTCTGAAGGTGACCTTTCTCCCTTTCCTGCTTCTGTCTCTGAACTTTGCATACCACCAACTCTGCTCATCAGGGAGGTGTAACTCTGGCTAAAACTTTCCCCGTGCTCAAAATTCCATTCCTTTTCATTCTCTGTTATCTTGCCCACTGAATCTTCACTTTTCTGTTTTTTCTGTATCCCTTTCCTTTTTACTGGTTCCTTTCCTTTATTACAAAAACATATTTCTTTGCCTCAAAAACCAAACCTCGGGCCGGGCACGGTGACTCATGCCTGTAATCCCAACACTTTGGGTGACCGAGGCGAGAGGATTGCCTGAGCCTACAGGTTCGAGACCAGCCTGGGCAACTTGGCAAGACCTTGTCTCTACAAGAAATCAAAAAATTAGCCAGGTGTGGTGACACACGCCTGTAGTTCCAGCTACTTGGAAGGCTGAGGTGGAAGGATTGCCTAAGATCAACAGGTCGAGGCAGCGGTAGCTGGGAGTATGTCACTACACTCTAGTCTGGGTGACAGAGTGAGACTCCAGCTCAAAGAAAAAAAAAGAAAAAAGAAAAAAAACCAAACCTCTGCCTAGATTCTGGAGTCTCTGCTGGCTCTTTCTGTTCTCTTCCCACTTATGGTTCTGGAAAGATTGTCATTATTTTCTGTCGTGTTTCCTCTATTCCTATTTGTTTTTGATTCCCCCGCTATCTAGATTTTCTCCTTGAAATCTTCAGTGAAACAACTCATCATCTAGAGATGATTCAGTTTCAAAGATTTGCACATGTGACAATTTCTCTCTCTGATTATAATCTCTTCCCTACTTCCTTAATTTGATTCTTCCATCAAAACTTCTTTTTCCTCCAAGCTCGGTGGCTCAGCCTGTAACCCCAGCACTTTGGGAGGCCGAGGCGAGTGGATTGTCTGAGCCCACGGGTTCAAGATCAGCCTGGGAACTTGGCAAGACCTGGTCTCTACAATTAAAAAAAAATTAGTTGGGCATGGTAGTGTGCACCTGTAGTTCCAGCTATTGGAAGGCTGAGGCAGAAGAATTGCCTGAGCACAGCGGGTTGACTCTGGGGTGGCCGTGACTGTGCTACTGCACTTCAGCCTGGGCAATGGAGCGAGATTCCAACTCAAAAACAAAACAAAACTTCTCTTTCAACATGGGCTGGGGTTGAGATTTATATCCCACTGCTTCTGAGACACCTCTCCCTGAGAGAGCAGAAAGACAAATGTTCAAACCAAAAATACAATACAGGTTTACTCTTTAATCTACATCCTTATTTCTTATCTCAGCTAATAGCATAATAATCTCTTTATCTCCCAAATTAGAGATGTAGGATTTATCTTCAGTTCCTTCTTATTCTTAATTATTGTATTCAATCATACACAGACATTTGTTATTTTATTTGTGGGGTTTTTTTTTCCTTTTTTTGAGTGGGAGTCTCACACTGTTGCTCAGGCTGGAGTGCAGTGGCATGCTCACGGCCACCACAGCCTCCACCTGTTGGGCTTAGGCAATCCTTCTGTCTCAGCCTTCCAAGTAGCTGGAACTACAGGTACACGCTACGACACTCGGCTTATTTTTTTGCTTATTGTAGAGATGAGGTCTCACCAAGTTGCCCAGACTGGTATTGAACCCCTGAGTTCAGGCAATCCTCTCACCTTGGCCTCCCCAAGTGCTGGGATTATAGGCTTGAGCCACCACACCTGGCCAAAAATTTGATATTTTAAACACACTCCTTTTTAATTTTCCACCCCTCTTTGGCATCATAGCTCTCCTGCACTGAAGTAATAGTTTCTTTTAATGTGTTGAATAGTGTCCCCTGAAAATTCATGGCCACCTGGATCCTCAGAATGTGATATTACTTGGAAATAATCTGCAAATGTAATTAATTATCTCAAGATGAAGTCATCCTGGAGTTAGGGTGTACTCTAAATTCAGTGACTGGTGTCCTAATAAGAAGAGAGGGTACACACCTAGGTATATAGCAGTTGCAAAATGGTAATATTGATTCTGTTGCTAATATGACTATAAAAACATTAAAACTAACTCAAAAATTGTTGTGAGGATTAAAGAGAAAAGGAGTCGAAAATTGAGTACATCAAATACATGGCAGAAATTGACTTGATGGCAGTCAAACTTCACAATGCCTCTTAGTTTATAAGATTATGGTAACATGTCTTAGTTCATAAATAATACCTCCAACCTCTTATTTTCCTGATAATTAATCTGTTGAGAAAGCTGAACTTTGCTGACTGCATTCTCACGATCTAGTTTAATATAGTCCTTTTTCATCTTTACTTTCTGCAAAATGGCAGTTAGATCTGTAGATTTGAATCTCTTACAACAAACTCAGTGACTTAAAAAAACACAAATTTATTATCTGGAGGTCAGAATTGCAAAATCTTTCTCTCTGGGCTAAAACCAAGGTGTCCCTTGAGGGTACCTCAGAGGAGACACCATTTCCTTGCCTTATCCTGCTGCCAGACTGTCTGAATTCCTTGACTCGTGGACTCTTTCTTCATCTTCAAAACCAGCCATGTTGTGTCTTCATATCTCATTTGGACTCTGGCACTCCGGTCTCTCTCTCTGCCTTGTGATATATTGGGCCCACTGGATAACCCAGGATAATCCCTCATCTCAATAGCCTGAATGTAATCATATGTACAAAATTCCTTTTGTCACAGCAGGTAACATATTCACAGGTTTTAGGGATAAGGTTTGGACATCTGTGAGGGGACATTATTTTGTCTACTACAGTGGGTATGCAAAGATATTTTTAAAAGTTGCTGCAACCATCTTCTCAAAATCCTCTCCTAAATGATTATATTTTCTCTCATCATAACTAAATATTTATGTAAACCTGAAACTTTATGGGTTTTTTTTTAAGTTTTAGCATGATTTTATTTTAATTTATTTTATTTTTATTTTTTTAAAATACTTGCTTTATTAATTTATTAGTCTAAGAATAAACTCTGCATCAGTTTAAGGAAATATAAAAAGATTACCTCCACTTTTTCTTTTAAAAAAAAATGAAGCCAGGCTCGGTGGCTCAGCCTGTAATCCCATGCCTTGGGAGGCTGAGGTGTGGATTGCCTGAGCCTGCGGGTTCGAGACCCACCTGGGCAACTTGGTGAGACCTCATCTCTACAATAAATCAAAAAAAAATTAGCTGGGCGTGGTAGCGCATGCCTGTAATTCCAGCTACTTGGAAGGCTGAGGCGGAAGGATCGCCGGAGCCCAGCAGGTCAAGGCTGCGGGGGCCGGGAGCAGCCACTGCACTCCAGTCTGGGTGACAGAGTGAGACTCCAACTCAAAAAAAAAAAAAAAAA
>CAUYQG010177255.1:0-35595 GCA_963574415.1 Tarsius wallacei
GTGCAGTGGCCGCTCCCGGCCACAGCAGCCTCGACCTACTGGGCTCCTGTGATCCTTCCACTTCAGCCTTCCAAGTAGCTGGAACTACAGGCGTGCGCTACCACGCCCGGCTAATTTTTGATTTATTGTAGAGATGAGGTCTCGCCAAGTTGCCCAGGCGGGTCTCGAACCCGCGGGCTCAGGCAATTCACTCACCTCAGCCTCCCAAAGCGCGGGATTACAGGCTGAGCCACTGAGCCGGCTAGAAATTACTTTTAGCTGTGATATATTAAATACATGGCATATAGATTAAATTTGCAGGCCAGACTGCCAGTATTCAAGTGCTGGCTCTATTGTTGGTTGGCTATGGAGCCAACATCAAGAGCTTAATCTACCTTTGCTTTGAGTTTCTCACATGTAAAATAACAATAATAGTGGTATTTACTTCATATACTTATTGTGAGAATTAAGTAAACAATCTACATAAATTGATAAGAACAAGGCCTGACCTATATTAAATATTCGATTCCTATCTGGTATTATTATTTTGTAGTTGCCCAAGTGACATATAGTAAAGACATATAATATAGGAAAATGGCAGTCAAAATTTAAAAATAGGCAAAAATATCGAATAAGAAATTCACAAAATAGCATAGTTAAGTAGCCAATAAACATATGAAAAGATGTTTAACATTACTGGGAATTAGGAGAATAAAATTAAAACCAAAGATACTACCTCATACAAATGGTGAAACATTTTAAATTGACAATTGTTGACAGAGTATACAGAACCACACAAGCTTCCATACACTGTGATAGAAGTATAATTTGATAAAACCATTTTGGAAAGTATTTGGCAATGCTAAAGCAAATAAATATATGTATGTATGTGTGTTTGGGTGTGTGTATACATATATATGACCTAGAAACTCTACTACTAGGTATGCACCCAACAGGAATATGCATAAATATAGAGCAAAAGTAATGTACAAGAATGCTCAAAGCAGCATTATTCATTAACTGGATATAACTCAAATGTCTATCAAGAATACAATGGATAAATTGTAATATAAATTAACTATTGGTACACACAACATAGATGAATGTCACAATCATAAATCAAAATGAAAGAAACCAGACACAAAAGAGTACATGTTTTATACTGGCATACATAAAGTTCAAAACTAAGCAAAACCAATCTATAGCAATCATAGTAAAACTGGAATTTGCATTTGAGAATGGGATAATGACTGAATAAAAGCATGAAAAAGCTTTTGGGTGTTGCTAGTGTACTGTTTCTTGATGTGGGTAGTGATTAGATGGTTGTTCATTCTTTTTAATTAACTGAACTGTATACTCATGATTTGTGTACTTTTCTATGTGAATATTATACTTCAGTAGAAAAGTTTTCTTAGAAATGTGAGGCGATACTAGAACGGAATCAGAGCTATGTAAGAAACTGAATTGATTCTCAGGAATCGGGTTGAGAAAACGTCAAATATGGACCCACAGTTTTCAGCCTGTAGGAACAAGAGAACACTGTAAAGTCAGAGACCATTACAATAGTCTCCAGCCTGGTTTGTCTGTAATCCATTGCTACTCAGTTGACACAGCACTGCTAATATTTCTAAATTGTGTGAACTCCCTATCTCAAAACCTTTTATTGTTTCTGGAAAATTCAGTTGTTTCTAAATCTAGAGAATAAAGTCAATTCGTTGGCTTTGCAGATGCTCTCAACTCTGTTGTTCTTCGCCTACCTGGGCCTTCTACTTCAACTCGAACTGATGCCTATATAGATTGTCTTCAGACCTGGCTCCAGGTCCTTGCCCATGATGCACTCATGATTTGGGAGGCCATCATCTTCCTGACAAGACTTACTTTTGCTTCCAGGGCCACATCAGTATTCCATTCAGAAAGCACTCTTCCCTACCTCAGGAATTTTAATTGTTTTACCACCAAATAACATTTCTCAAAAAAGTGTTTTATTGGTCTTTTCTATTCATTTCCTTTTATTTTCATTTTCCCCTTACTCCCTTCCTTCCTTCTTTCCTTCCTTCTTTATTATCCTTTCTTCTTTCTTTCTCCACATCTTGCTAATATATTTATGTACCTATTCTGTCTCCTGAATGAGAATCTAAGTTCTTCAAATACAAGCACCATATTTTATATTTCTCTCAGTTTGGGGTGCCTGGCATATGGCAGATTCTCAACAAATTTTTATTAGAGGCAATTTGCCTAAAATCAAAGATACACTGAAGAGCAAAACACACAGGAACATAGACTTGCCTATTTATTTCTAACCCTGAGTTAACTCAATTAAATCATTGGACTTCGAGGTTTTCATACTACTATTATGAGAATTATATATAATATATATAATCACTGATATGTATATGTATATTCACTAACAAATTGTATAAATGCATTATTATAAAAATATGTTATACACAAAATATATATGCAAATATAGAAAATATAATTATTTTTTAAATAGCATATATGAAATAAACAAAAATTTTTATTGTCTTCATAGTGGTAGCTGCACACATTTAGGACAAAGCTAGTTAATAAATCTGTATTTCATAAAAGCTTCTTGAAATCTTTGACATGTTTTGGTTGGCTTTGGTGTTAATCTTGTCTTTTGGCTTATGAGCAGATTGTATAAGAAGCAGAAATAATAATTCTGTCTCCTACTAGTTGTTTTTCTTATGCTTGCATTATTGGCATCATTTTCAGTATGCATTTTCTTTCTAGAATCTTTTTAAGCCACTTGTTCACTTGTAAGAGTTAATTCTGTTCAAACTGACTAATGAAATAGTAAGTAGACTTACTCTTTCTTCAGGATCCCATACCTATCATAGTTAATCTTTACCAGTGTCAATACATTTATGAAAAACATGGTATCAATCCAAATATAAAATAATGCAACAGCCATAGTCAATCAATATATGACATTTTGACAAACACTAGTTTCTTTCCTACTTTTATATCAAATATAAATGGAAAAACCTCTAAAAATTTTTTCTTATATCCTTCTATATTTTCTTATGCACTTCACTTTGGAAGGAACCACACTGCATTCTTCATAAGTAGAGTAGTTTACCCATCTTCCAATCATTCTAGTTTATCTTCCTGTAGAATTTCTGACGAGTGGGGACATGGATAACTCTTACTGGCACTCCAAAACAGACACCAAATTAATGGCATTATCTATCACCCATCTCGCTTGCATTTTTTTATTTGCATCTATCTCTTACCACAGTTTCTTATTACTCAGTCACTACCCATAATAGTTAGTGGGCATTGTTTTTGAAAAATTGCATAAAAGATCAGTAATTTAACATTAAATATCATTATCTCTAAAGAAAAATTGTGCTAACTCTTAACTGAGATTTAAATTTTTTTGTTAGTTGTGCTTTTACCCTTGTCTTTAGGTGTAAATAATTCTGTCATATTTTTTTCCTGTAATAGGAAGATTTCGACATAACAGTCAATTGAGTGGATATCAGAAGCCATGTGATTTATGTACTCTGGGGGTCCAATATACATGCTAATATAAATCAAAAGCTGGACAGTTGGCACCAAAGAGCAGGGAGAAGACTATTCAAGGACTAGGCTGTATTTGCATCCCAGTGCTGCCACTTAGTAGCCACGTGATCCAAGACAAATTACTTTAAGCTTCACTGTTCACATTTATAATAATACCTACTTATTCGAGTTGTCATGAGAATTGCATAAGACAATGTGTATAAAGTGCCTGGCATCTACCATATGCTTAATAAATGGGAGCTGGTAGTACTGTTATTAACATTTCTATTATTAAACTCCCTACAGGGCTGAGGAGGAGTGTTCTCTTGCTTTTTCACTTAGCTTACTTAATGGAGCTATGTACTGTACCATCTACTCCCTGCTGTGCAAATAGGCTGGTATTTTAAAGTAGGAGTTTGCACTAAAATTAAACAGGTAATTTTCATGAAACACCTTTCAGGTTCATTTTTGCAGGGAGCAGAGAAATCCATATCCATGGTTCAAGGTGGAAGGAGTGAATATGCAGCAGCTTTGGCGTGGGAGAAAGGAAACTCTGGTCTGGAGGAGAAGGCATTTTCTGAGTGGTTAGAATCGGTGAAGGAAAATCCTGCTGTGATTGACTTTGAGGTAAGAGTAAAAATTATTCCAAGTAAGAGAGCTAAAGTAGCTCTCTAGCAGCCTAAATTGCACATTACACAATTGCTTTTCCATTTTCTTCTCAGACAATAAAAGAAATGTCTTTCTTTAATATTCACGTATAATGTACCTTTTTAAATGCTAAATTGCATGTCTGTTGCTTTTACTATTAAAACAAGCATTCTATAATACAGTATTTAGAATTCTTAGCATGCATGAACTGCTAAGAAAGGGAGTTTAGTGAATAAAGATGTTCAGACTTTCCTTGGATAGTACTCTTCATTTCCCCATGTAGACAATACATCTGGCTTCTCTCTCTCTCTCTCTCTCTCTCTCTCTCTCTCTCTCTGTGTGTGTGTGTGTGTGTGTGTGTGTGTGTTGCAACTCTTTATCTGATGAGCCTGCCTAAATCTTCATTGTAGTTCTGTGGGACAAATGTGATTTTAGATCCATTTGACTTCCTGTTTCTATCACCATTGATTTAATTTACCAGTTTTGTATTTATTGTAATCACATAAAAAAGAGATTATTATTTATAGCATATTTTGCCCACATATCAGTCATATGCCACTTAAAACCAGTTTTGCCTAAAACGTTACCATATTTTGTAGACGGTCTCCCCAAAAGCTATTATGTTCACTTCATTTAAATGAAGATAAAGGAGTTCAATCATTCTGAAAATTGAATCATTTACATGCAGTGTGAAGACACATTGAGCTCTACAGGTTATGACAGAAAAATGAGACCCAGCTGCCTTTCTAGGCACTTGTGAGTCACATATTACACTAGATGGTCTAGATGGTCATTTCTTTGAAGTTTTGAAATGTTAATAAAGTGAGCCCTGATTTATCATAAGCTTTGTTATTTGTTACTATAATTATTTCATTCATTCTACCATCAAGTTAATTTTCCTATTTTATCCCATTCCATGTTTTCTCATCTTATGCCACCAAAAGCCAATACCCTGAAAAAAGTAAAGAAAATAGATTTTCTCTAGATTTCCTGCTTGAATCAAATTTAATAAGGTTTCAGCAGAGCATTAATAAGCTGCCTGACTTTTGGTCACTTATCCTGGTACTTTTATGCATGGCTTTTATGCTTAATAAATAACATGACGTAAATCCAAATAAGAACAACTCACATGCAGCTTCCTTCACAGTAGAAATGCAGGAAAGGTAAGTTTCTGTTACATCACACCTGCCATAAGGTAGAGGGTTTTTTGATACTGGTTCAACAGGCAACTGTACTATATTCTAAAAGAATTCTTTTGAAGTATGGGATTTTTCCAACCCTTACTTTTTATTCCATGAGAATGGGGCAGTGATCGCAACATATTGACAAAGGGGATGTGACTTGACCTCCTCTCTACCATCTGCTTTTAGCTTGCTCCCATTGTGGACTTGGTAAGAAATATCCCCTGTGCAGTGACAAGACGAAACAACCTCAGGAAAGCTCTTCGAGAATATGCAGCCAAATTTGACCCTTGCCAATGTGCTCCATGCCCCAATAATGGCCGCCCCACACTTTCGGGGACAGAATGTCTGTGTGTGTGCCAGAGCGGCACTTATGGTGCGAACTGTGAGAGACGATCTCCAGATTATAAATCCAGTAAGTATCAGGAATCTATTATGAGGTAATCCTCTTTTCCCCTTGAAAAAATATTCTAAGTTGGTCAATTAAAACAAAACAAAACTTCTATTAACAACCTCCACCTTGTGCAGACTCACAAAGAAAATAAGTCTGAAAAAAGTGTGTCTCATCTGTAACCTACTAGCTATATGACCTTAGGAAAGTTACCTAATTTTCCTATGCCTCAATCTGTTCATCCATAAAATAGAGATAATACTAGTATCTACTCAAAGATTACACACACACACACACACACACACACACACCCCAAGAATACACAGCAAAATATCTGTAACATGAAGTAAATAAAATATATGATATTTTATGTATAAAATAAAATATATAATACTGTTATTATAAACCTCTTTGTATTATAATGTAGAATGAGAATGGCTTAATAAAAAATAAATTGAACCACAGCCAAAGTTTTCATATGGTACTGAGTAATGTGCACAGTTACCTCAAATCTTTTTTATAAAGGAGGTGAGGCATGGAAGTGAGAATATAGTCTAGTACTTTTTAAAACATAATTTATGTTGTATTCAAGAGATGTTCATATTTATACATATATGTGTGCATATATGTATGTATATACATATATATATATACATGCACATATGTTTGATGATAATTGAAAATAATTCATAAGTTGCCATTTTATTTAAGCTTGTGGGACCAAGAAAGGGAAATCAGGCAATGTATCAGGCTCCTTCCACAGATAACTTCCTTTAATTCTCATAATAACCCTATAATATTCCACAAAGGAGATCAAACAGCTAAAAAGTAAGGAAATCAGGTTCACCTGGTCCAGCTGCAAATTCATCTGCACCACGATCCACAGGAGTGAGTCTTTCTCTTTTCAGATGCAGTAGATGGAAACTGGGGTTGCTGGTCTTCCTGGAGCTCGTGTGATGCTACTTACAAAAGATCAAGAACTCGAGTGTGCAATAACCCTGTCCCCCAGCAAGGAGGGAAACCCTGTGATGGAGAGAAGCAACAAGAGGAGGACTGCACATTTTCAATCATGGAAAGCAAGTAAGGCCAAGTGAGGAGAAATAATGGGTCATTTCCTCCACTAACATAGAGAATTCAGATATTTTTTATCCTACTGCTAAGTAAAGAAATCATTAGAATTTTACCTATGTCAACACAACAAATGAGTAAGGCACTGGATCTGCTCTATTCCTTTCTCTGTATGTAATGTGTTCTCTCTATTTAACATATATGCGGCCGGGCATGGTGGCTCAGCTTGTAATCCCAGCACTTTGGGAGGCCAACGCGAGTGGATTGCCTGAGTCCATGGGTTCAAGACCAGCCCAGGCAACTTGGCAAGACCTCATCTCTACAATAAATCAAAAATTAGCTGGGTGCAGTAGAGTGCACCTGTGGTTCTGGCTACTTGGAAGGCTGAGGTGGAAGGATCGCCAGAGCCCAGCAGGTCAACACTGGGGTGACCGTGAGTGTGCCACTGCACTCCAGCATGGGTGGTGGAGTGAGACTCTGACTCAAAAAAACAAAAAAGCAAAAGCAAAAGAACCCACAAATATATATGCATGTAATGTGTATATATGCATACACATCTCATTTGCATAACATGTAAAGATGTGTGTGTACACACACACACATATATACATATACACACATATATTCATTTTTCCTTTTTAGTGGACAACCATGCATCAGTGATGATGAAGAAATGAAAGAGATAGACCTTCCTGAGATAGAAGCAGATTCTGGGTGTCTTCAGCCAGTTCCTCCAGAAAATGGATTTATCTGGGTAAGTATCCTGCCCTTCACTTTTTGGCTTACAGTTAAATTAAAATAATAATAAAAATTAAAAGCATAGATTGTCCTTTAATTGGAATCATTGTTTTCCTATTTGAATAATATCTTGTTGACTTAAAAAGTAAAAGATAATATTTAAAAATGTGTTGTCACCCTTCCATCTTGAATTCCCTGGAGACATCTTCATACCTAATTGTCAGACCAAAGGATAGCAGGTTGCTTGTGCTCCTTGGAAAGAGAATGAAACTTCAGCATAATGGATGACTTGTAAGAATCTCGGAAGTAAGGTCTGGCTATTTATTTCTGAGACTGAGCAAACTAATGCCCTCATCTAAGGTAGGTTATTAAAAAGATATATTGGACTTGGCTATAATCATAGGAGATGCTCAGTCTGAATTATCTTATTAAGTTAGAAACCTGCAGAATTCTTGAGCAGTCAACACAATTTTAATGTGCCTTCAAATTTTATCTTTTTCTATTAAGCCACAATATGTTTCTATGATTTAAAAAAAAAAACTGAATACTTTATGTCAGACAGATCTGTGGCTTTAGATCTAAATTTTTCAGGAGATATATTTAAAATTGATCACAGAAAGCCTGCTCTGTATTTTATTTTTACATGTTTTTAAAATCAATAATCTTTAAATTAATCTTTTTCCAACTGTATCATACTTACAATCAAAGATCAACTAACACTCAATTTGTCAGGGTCAGCAAATAAATGTCCACGGAGCATAGTCTAGGCTAATACATTTTCCATGTTCACTTGTCTTCTTCCCATGTAGAAGGTACCATACCTAAAGGTTTACAGAGAGGAAATATTTTTGGAAGAAGGTAACTTGAATTAGCCTTTACTTTAGAACAGAGGTTCTCAAACTCAATTATGCACTCGAGGGCATCTTAAAACACAGCTCTCTGGGTCCCACTCCCGGAGTCTCTGATCAATAGGTCTTGGGTGAAGCCCAGAAATGTGCATATTGGACAAATTCCCAGGTAATACTGATGCTGCTGGTTTAGAGGCCACACTTTGGGAACCAATCATTTAGAACAGGAGTCAGCGAACTATGGCCCAAAGGTGAAATCCAACCTGCCACTTAAAAAAAAAATACCATTTTATTGGAACACAGCCACATTCATTTGTTTGCATGTTGTCTTTGGCTACTTTCCTGCAGCAATGGCAGAAGTAATTGTGACAGACACTGTACTGCCTACAACTGATTATCTTGGCTCTTTATAGAAAAAGCTTGCTAGTCTCCACCCTAGAACAATATCCTCAGAATTACATATTGTCAGATTTAGATACCTAAATAACTTTTCATCTATTTATGCCAGCTGTATACAAAAATCATTAAAATTATTGACAATCTCATTTTAAAAACACAAAGTGAATTTAAGCAATGATTCATCATTCTTCTAACTTCCCTTATAAAGTTAGATTATATGTTTCCATTTTTATAGGTAAATTCACTCTTTGTTTTAATTTTCTCTTTATTAAAGTCCTGATCTTTGTCTGTTACTAGTTTTTACTCAAAAGTAATACAATTGTAATTGTTTTCTAATAAGCACTTTCTGGAATTTCTAGTAGCAAAATGTCCCTTATATAGATTCAAACAGAAGCAGATATGCCTAAATCCAAGCCAGAGGCAATGATGTTATTGCACATAGGGGTATTTGTTCAATGACCAAGATACAGTACCACTCTGTAGGCAAATGGTGGGAACTTTTGGCACCATTTAGTCGGCCTAGCCATTGTGTTGTTCAGTTGGCAACTGATCCTTCATATCCCTCAAAGTTTCCAACTCCAATTCTCAGAAAATAACTTCCTGGTCAATTCTTGGGACTCCTTTCTCTTAGTAAAGGAAAGTTGTATTGCATTACTATCTCCTTAAAAAGGATAGTGGGCCGGGCGCGGTGGCTCAGCCTGTAATCCCAGCACTTTGGAAGGTCGAGGCGAGAGGATTGCCTGAGCCTGAGGGTTCAAGACCAGCCTGGGCAACTTGGTGAGATCTCATCTCTACAATAAATCAAGAAAAATTAGCCAAGCATGGTGGTGTGCATCTGTAGTTCCAGCTACTTGGAAGGATGAGGTGGAAGGATCGCCAAAGCCCAGCAGGTCAAGGCTGCGGTGGCCATGAGCATGCCACTGCACTTCAGCCTGAGCGACAAGAGTGAGACTCCAACTCAAAAAAAAAAAAAAAAAAAAAGGATAGTGTTTAGCCTTGCTTCAACAAAGAGAACAAAGAGTTATTAAGGCCTGTGTAAAGATTTGTGAGGCAAAGATCTTGTTGTGGAGTTGTCACTCAAAGGTCAGGGCAGGACTGGTAAATGTGATAAACACTATAAAAATAGAGCTTTATATGAGTTGCCTCTGGAACTGAAAGGATGGTGCACCTTCTGAAGCTGAAGAAATAAAAGGAGCTTTTCAAAGAGGACATTCCATTTGAGTTGGGTCTTTCTTTAAAAAAGGAAAAGAGAAGGTGCAGAGGATACAGAAAACAGCCTAGCGAAGACATGGAGGCTTGAAAGATAATACTATGTTCAAAGAATGACTCAAAGAATGGGTTTTATTTTGCTAGAACACAAGTATTATGGGAGAGAATGGCAGGAGGTGAGGGTGTTAAAGTAGGTTAAAGCTAATATTTCAAACTAGAAAGTATAAGACACACTTTATTTTGAAACTTGGAGTGAGTTTCCCACAAAACCGCAGTTATACAATCCATTAATTGGGAAAATATGTAATGACCAAAGGATCCCTAGAAATTGAGTAACATTTTTAAATGACTCATAGTCTGTCACAGTAGAAGCTGCATATGCTTGCTTTATATGTAAGAAACATTACTTATGCAGTTTATATATGTACATAGTGAGTACATATTTTTTTCTATTCTAGCATTAGTGGGTCATCCTGTATATAGCGGAGAGCAAGTTTTTAAGTAAACAAGAAAAATATTCTAATCAATTTAGAGCAACAAAGATAAGATAGATTAGAAAAAACAGCCAATTAGAAAGTTGTCCTGGTAAGAGATAATAAATACCACGAACAAAGACAGTGATGATGACAAAGGAAAGGAGAGAACTTCGAGAGATAATGTGAAGTAGAAATTAAGAGAATTCTGTGACTGAGTAGTTACAGAAGTGAAAGTACAAAAAGAATTCAGATGACCCCAAAGTGTTTAAAGAGTATTACTGATAGCATTAGTAACTAGTTTCTGTTTTAATTCTAGAATGAAAAGAAACTGTACTCAGTTGGGGAAGAAGTTGAAATTTCATGCCTTACTGGATTCGAAGCTGTTGGATACCAGTACTTGAGATGCTTACCAGACGGGACCTGGAGACAAGGGGACGTGGAATGCCAACGTGAGAATGGGGCAAACATTTTGTGGACTACTTTACAGAATAAATGTGCTCAATATAAACACAGTAAAAAAAAAAATCACACCCTTAGATCAGTACATTTTACTATTTTTTAGGATTCTAGTGAAAAGATTTTGTGAAGCAAAAACAGAGCTCATTTGCTAAAATTAGATTTCCAAATAGCTCCATATTTCAGTGCTCCTGCTCTTGCATATTAGCCTCGCAAACTTAGGACTGCGAAGCACGCACTTCAGAAGAAATCCAGGAAGTCTGCAAGCTGTCTCTAACCGCAGACATCTGCCTTGCCTGATGCACAAATTGATGTAAATTGTTGAGTTCCAAGATGATATTTACACTCTTTATGTATCAGAATTGGGATTTTGTGTGAGATGCAGTTTTCTCCAAGGCACCATTCCTTGGAGCACGTTCACATCCTTTGCTGAGAAAGAGTGAATGAGCATGCAGTCTCTGCACTTACTCGTTCTAGAATAAAGTTTAAAAAAAAGATGAGATTCAAACAAGGCTCAAGTGGGGACCTCAATAATTTATTTAAAAGCAGAGTTGGGCCAGGTGTGGTGGGTCAAAACTGTAATCCCAGCACTTTGGGAGGCCGAGGTGAGGGGACTGCCTGAACCCAAGGGTTAGAGAACAGCCTGGACAACTTGGCAAGACCTCATCTCTAAAATATATCAAAAAATTAGCCTGGTGGGGTCGAGCAGGCCTGAAGTTCCGGCTACTTGGAAGGCTGAGGTGGACGGTTCGCTGGAGCCCAGCAGGTCGACGCTGGGGTGGCCATGAGCATGCCACTGCACTCCAGCCTGGGCGACAGAGTGAGACTCCAACTCAGAAAAAAAAAAAAGCAGAGTTGGCTGATCGCAGTGACTCAAACCTGTAATCCCAGCACTTTGGGAGTCCGAGGCAAGAGGATTACCTGAGCCCCCTTGTTCAAGGCCAATCTGGGCAACATGCTGAGACCTCGCCTCTACAATAAATAAATAAAAATTAGCCTGGCCTGGTAGTGCGCACCTGTAGTTCCGGCTTCTTGGAAAGCTGAGACGGAAAGATCGTCGACCAGCAGGTCGAGGCTGCGGTGGCTGTGCGCATGCCACTGCTCCAGCCTGGCGATGGAGTGAGACTCTAACTGAAAAGAAAAGAAAAGAAAAGAAAAAGCAGAGTTGAGATCAGTGTCAATGAGAATGTCCTGCCTCTGCATCATTCACAATGCGGTAGCTTACACTTGGGAAAACCCACTAGGGAGAAGAGAAAAGAAAATATTTCTTGAAAGGAAAAGGTCCCAAAGAAGTAATGAAAGTTGTATGTTCCTGGAGCCAGTTCTTTAGCAAGGCAACCTCAGATGGTGAAACTAAAGGGAGTTTTTCAACGGAGGAACATCTGAGGGGAAACCTGGTATTCTTAACCTTCAGGTTTTCTGATTGAAAGGAGGAACCAACACTGAACAAATGCTGCAGTCGATCTCACCCAAAATAACCTCTTGGGTTGCATAAAATCTGCCTACATTTGTTGAACATTCTGCTCCACTAAATACATCCGAAATGTTGTCTTCTTGCAGGGACAGAGTGCCTCAAGCCAGTTGTACAGGAAGTCCTGACAATCACACCATTTCAGAGATTATATAAAATAGATGAAACCATTGAGCTAACCTGCCCCAAAGGCTTTGTTGTTTCTGGGCCATCAAATTACACATGCAGGGGGAATTCCTGGACACCGCCCATTTCCAACTCACTCACATGTGAAAAAGGTGAGTAGCAGCTCAGAATTCTGGGGCCTGAAAATACGGTGCACTCCAAGATTGGTAGGATACCATCTAGAGCAGTACTATATCTTAAGCACAGAGGCAGAGAGGTTTAATTATGCATATGGCTAAACGCGTCTGAGTAAAACAGGATCTGTGCAACAGTTCTACTAATTCTCTAAGCTCTTTGCCATCCTGACACCTGTATTCTCTTCTGGGCTTTTTATAATGTATGAGGGGAAAATGGGGGAAGTTAACCTTTTAAATAACCCTAAATTAGAAAAAAAAAAAAAAAACTACTGATAAAGAGATCTCACGGAAATTGGTAAGAACTTCAGGTTAATGCTGTGTCTTGGTTTCACTGGATTCCTCATCATAATAATAAATTATAAGTCATGCAAATGTCAGAGGAATTAACGCATTTGGAAACCATAGACTTCAGAAAGTTAAGAGCTTCTGGATATCCTCTTCATAAAAGCACATGTGTACGACCCCACACACACATGCACATGCACAACTGTGCCTTTGGATAAGAAATTGAAATTATTATCCACACAGAGAAATAGGAAATAACCTACATCTAGATAAGGGAAGTAAAATATATCTCATATACTTTCTCTCCAATGATATTGATAAAAAGAACAATGAGAGTTATCACAGAAAGAGAAAGACAATGATCAGTAAAACTGGACAACTGTGAGGTAAAGAGACTCAGGCTGTCACTTGTCCAAGGATACACTCAACTCTTTCAGTGTGAAAAAGTTTTGCTTTCTGAAGATGTGAGATGCTGCATAGCTCCACAATTACGTTCCTTCTTCTTCTAAGAACTCCAAGCCTTCAACAGTCCTTCAGAGGCTCCTCTTGCCTACAGCACTTTACAGATTGTAGAGGGTTCTTGTTTCCAGGTTGCTTCTGTGCTGGGTGGTGTGGGCAACTGAGTCGCAGCGCTAGCTTCGACCTGATGTTTCTGAGAGGAACATGAACAATTTCAAATCAGTAGTGACAGTTTCATTCTATCTTGTGAAACTTAGCCAAGAACCTTCACAAACTTAGAGAGTTGTATCTTTGGTAAGGCTTCAGCTGCTAAGATTTACACTGATGTGGGATTGCAATTTTTTAGCTATGCCTCTTTACCCTTTGTAAATAAATCCACACTTAAGCCAGGGAGGGGTGGCATGTGTCCAAAGAGAATCAGCTTTCTTTTTTTTTTTCTTTGAGAAAGCAGGATTTATTGAGAGGATAGAAAAGCTCCCATAATGGGAGGGGACCCAAGGGGATTGCCCAAGAATCAGCAAGAATTGATTTATTTTCCAAAATCCAGACCTGATTTTGTCACACTACTCTCTGCTTTAAAAAAAAAAAAAAAGTCCCATAAAAGACTTTTCCATTGCTTTTAAAATGAAGACCCTTCAAAGGCTTATTAGTCCCCGTGCAGCCTTCCACACACTTCCCTCTGTTCCATGCTTCTGGTTCTTTGCACTTCAGCTATACTCAGTTCCAAGAAAGTCACATGCTGTCTCCTTTTGAATACTTTCAGACTTGACATTTCCTCTGTGTTGAACAGTCTCCCTCTTCTTTCCCCATTTTATCATTCCTAATTTAGCTATATCAAATTTTTATTATATGCTTTCTCTTTAATAGCACCAATAACAGCAGCAATTCTATATGTATATTAGTGTGCTTGTTTGATGTGGAGCACAGACTTTGGGTCAGACTTTGTTCAATCCACTATCCCCACAAACTAACAAAGTGCTAAGAACGCCATAAGTGCTCAATAAATATTTGAAAAACAAATGAAGAAAGGTTTCTACAGTTCCATTTTCTTTGGTTCTCCGAAGAACCAAATCAATTTTAAGTTAGGAAAATGATAGACTTTTCAGATGGAATATTACATGGCAATATAATTGGAGGAGCCCAAATGAATGCTCTAACTCTGTAAAATAAATAAGAACCCTTCACCAGTGCCTTTTCGCTGAATTCAGGCTTATAATTTGGAATTCATGCTATTCACTATTCTTTTCTCCTTTTTTCCCGCAGATGTTCTGACAAAATTAAAAGGCCACTGTCAGCCAGGACAAAAACAATCAGGATCTGAATGCATTTGTATGTCTCCAGAAGACTGTAGGTAAGAAATACTCTATGGACTGTGTTTGGAAATTGGGAAAATCAGTCTAGTGTAACCAGCTTGATGAAAGAGCTGAGCTTCTTGAAGCACAAACATGAAATATATGAATTTTTCACATAACTGATACTTCTGTGCTCTGCTGAATTCTTTCTTCCCCACTGGGTAGCAAGTTTCTTAATTATCTCTCAGCCCAGTTCCCTAAGTTTATATAGCTTTTGTTTATTAAAACAATCTCATTTCAGTTATAAAGACTTAAATTCCATGCATTTATAAACTTCAAACTTAATTATATCAAAGCCTTCCTTTCTCTAAGTAGAGGGAAAAGTTGTAACTCTAAGAACACGGAGTAATGAAAGTGGTGTGAGAATGGACCATGCACACATGCTCACACACACCCACACACGCGCACACTCACACACACACACAATTTTGCCACTTGATTCTTTCATGCTGGGGCAGAAGCATGGAGAGCAAAATTTATATATCCTCAAGTGACTGCCATGACTAAATAAATGACTATCTCCTTTTAGTTGATATAGTTGCAAGAGTATCAAAGTTGCTTACTGATTTAAGGGCTAGTTTTGACCAAATTTAAAAGCCAATTCAAAATAAGATTCACTTAGAGTTTTGTGTGTCACAAAATCAATGCAGAGGTAACCAGTCTAGAGCTAGCATGGTGAATCTCTCATTTCAAATAGGGCTGAGAGATGTCTTCCTGCTCTCTGTCATCCTTAAAGTTATTTTATGGTCCAAGATTGCTCTTCTGGAGCAGAAAGGAAGAAAGACCAAAAAGGAGACATATTCTATCACTTTAAGATTTCCTGGAAGGCTCACCACTTATTTATTTCTCATTAACTTTCTCTCATTTATACAGCCACGTGTACCTGCAAGGAGGGTGGCAAAATGCATTTTTTTTTAACTGGATGAGTAGTCATTCTAAATGAAGATAGATTAAATTACTAAAGAGGTGAAAGAATAAATGGAGTAGGAAGCCATCAGTCTCTGCTGTTGTTAATGTTCAATTTTAGCACTGATTACCTCTGATGTTCCTCTGTGCAGTGTGTGAACAAATGCTTGTAGGGACACATTTACATATTATTATTTTGAAAAACCCCACAGAGTCTTTCTCCATATAATTCCACTGACATAATTCATCTGAAAGGTGGCTCTATCTACTCTCCTCAGTGTTCCCCACAAGTGTTCCACCAAGTAACTCCTTGCTGCTGAAGCACCCACACCCAACAAGTGGCCTTCTGGATCCTACTTACAACATTCACATTGTTCACTTAACCCAGAGGAAGCTTTTTTTTCTATCTGTGCAACACCAAATCAAAAGAATACAGACTGTCCCCTGAAACTCCTACTTCAGCCCTTCCATACCTCTCCAGTCTCCTTCCATATACCTCAGTTTTCTTTTATATGGTATTGAAGGTGTTTGTGGGAGAGGCTAGCCCCATAGCTTAAATTCTATAAACTTAGAAAGTAGCTTTTGTTCTTGCTGGGCCCGGTGGCTCATGCATGTAACCCAACACTTTGGGAAGCCAATCAAGAGAACTGCTTGAGCCCAGGAGTCCAAGATCAGCCTAGGCAATATGATGAGACCTTGTCTCTACCCAAAAAAAAAAAAAAAAAAAATCAGAAAAGTTATCTGGGTGTGATGGTGTTCACCTGTAGTCCCAGCTACTTAGGAAGTTAAGGTGGGAGGATCTCCTGAGCTCAGGAGTTCCAGGCTGTGATGAGTCATGATTGTGCCACTGCACACTCCAGCCTGGATAATAAAGTGAGACCCAGCTCAAAAAAAAAAAAAAAAAGAAGAAGGAAGTCGTTTTTGTGTTCAGCTGCAGGCTCCAGTTCCTGAAAACAATCTTACACACTGCTGCGCTGGTTGTTAACCTTAACATTAATATCAGAGAAGAAACTCAAATTTGAGATAATCAAGATCTTGTCCTCTCAGCAAGAGAAGGACAAGACCACCTGTTACCTCTTGGTAGCAGGACCCATCCATCAACTCAGAGAGATTCAGTGCATTACCCAGAGAATGTTAAAAAGTTCATGTTCCCAATCACTGTATAAACACATTGAAAAGCTATACAGTGATACAAGACTCTTTATGACATGTCCTTGGTCAGTGTTGCAATTAATGAGCGTTGTGGAGTTCAGAAAAGGTACAGACTACCATAGGCTAACCTGATCAAGGTAAGCTTCTGAGTGTAGCCGGGAATTCAGGTGGACACACAGAGGAGAGAGAATACAGCACTGATTGAACAGGGCCTGGAAGGCAATGAAAAGGAATAACTTTATTAGTTTAGCAAATGATCAATACAATAATCAGGTGATGAAGAGGGAATGAGGAGAATGGGAAAATAATACTAGAAAAGAACATTGATTGGAGTCAGATTGTGAAAGATTTTGATTACCGGAATTTAAGAATTCAGACTTTAATTTGAAGGCAACGGAGAATAATACCAAGATGAAGACAAAATTTTAGAAAGACAAATCACAGGCCACATGCAAGATGAAATTGGGGATTGAAAGGAGAGAGACTGGGGAAGGAAAATTAAAAAAAAAAAAACAGGAGCAAGAAAACTGGGCAGTGAGTTAACATATTATATTGGCTACATGCCCTCTGTTTTTTCTGGTCTTCATATGGAAATATTTGTTTTTCTCTCTGCGGCAGCCATTATTCAGAAGATCTCTGTGTGTTTGATACAAACTCCAACCATTATTTTACTTCACCTGCTTGTAAATTTCTGACCGAGAAATGTTTAAATAATCAGCGACTACATTTTCTACATACTGGTTCCTGCCAAGATGGTCCACAGTTAGAATGGGGTCTTGAAAGGATGCGACTTTCATCCAATAGCACAAAGAAGGAATCCTGTGGCTATGACACCTGCTACGACTGGGAAAAATGTCCAGGTGCGCTCCAGTGGTAACTGCATACTAGAAATACTCACACTCAGTCTTCATCGTGACTAACATATCTTATTTGCATTTATACATCATCTTCTTAAAAAATAACCTTTTCTTAATTGAAAATGATGTATTTTCACTGAAAAATATTTCATAAAATTACTTAAATAGAATGAAAAAATATATAATCACCCACAATTAGAAATAACTACTTTCATATACTCATATTCATAAGTTGAGTATATCTCTCTCCAATCTTTTCTCTGTACTATGTAATCATTACCACCCTGAGGCCTCAGTGAGAAGAGCACCTATTCTGTTCTCATGCTTCAGGCACCCTTCCACACTCCCAGTTTTAGAGGGCCTTCTAAGTTTCCCTCTGGTGGTTGGAACTGACTGAGGCCAATAGTGCTGTTCAGGTAGGAATAGGCTTTGCATAGATACCAATTGCCTAAGCATCTCCTTTACTTTTTTTTTTTTTTTTTGGTCCTCTTCCAGTGCCTGGAACTAGCCAGGGCTACCAGTGTTATTCAAGCAGGACTCCCTAGCTCAGACAGGGTCTCACATGAACCCAGGTAGTTTCTATTTTTCAACATTTTACTGCCTTTTTCCCCACCAAGTATGGGGTCAACCAGACACCCCAAAGAGCTCTGGCACTTGTGCTTGTGGGGTCATCTCCGGCCCAGAACTAGACCCTCATTCCTGGAGAGCAGCTTGGTGAGCAGATAACTCCCACTGGCCAGCAGCAAATTCTTGCTCAGGATTGCATGAGATTACACTGCCAGCCTGGTGCTAACACTCTAATCTGGGGTAACTCTAACTGTTGATAGACAAACACTCCATGAAAATTTTTGCCCCAGGGCTTCACATACCATAGGGCATGGCCCTGTATATAATACAAATTTTTAGGATATAAAACAGGATCAGACTCTACAAGCAATTCTATACATTGCTGTTTTTTACTCACTGTTACCATGAAACTGTTTCCATGTCATCATATATTACTCTGCTACGTAATGTTCAATGTCTACAAAAGTGTTTATGAATATTCTGTGATTTATTTTCTCTTATTAGGCTTTTAAATTTCATACTGTATTATAAATGACACTATGATAAATAAATCTATCACAGATAAATCTAAAAATCTAAGATTACTTTCTTAGGATATACCTTAGAAGAGGGAATTTCTAAGTAAATATTATTTTGTAACTATAAAACTTTATTATACATTGTATCAACTCATTTTCCAGAAATGTTTTTACCATATTATATTTCATTCTAACATATGAAAAAGACCGTTCTCCTATACTCTCACCAAACCTTGAAGTTATCACTCTTTTATATCTCTTCCAATTTAATACTTGAAAAGTGGCATTAGATTTCCATAAGTGTATTGGCTATTAGCATCACATTTGAGAATGGCTTAGAAACGGGAACTTCACAGAAGTACATTCGCTCTATGATGAAGTTTGATCCTGAGACAGTCCAGCTAAGCTTCATATATTACACAAAGATGAATTGGAGATTAAAATTTAACAGATATCAAATAGGCAGCAATATTTCCTTTGTGATACTTTTTCAGAAATTATCTTAAATCAGGGCATAAAGTATGCAACAGAACTTGTTGAACTGTTACATCCAACTTTTGTTAAAACCACTGTACTTCCGCAAAAAGAAAGACAGAAGTCATACTGTTCCCCTTGGCTCCTTTTTGGTCCAGTTTTCTTCAGTTCAGTACTGGAAAGGGGAGAAATCTTATTACTCAAATTCAGGTTCTTCTTGATCTGCTTAAATCTGATTATCAAGATTGAACCATGAGGGTAGACACAGCTGGCATCTCTCTGATGGTGAGGTGATAACTCAGAAGTCAATATTTAGGGCTTCTGACCTTCATGCCATATCTGAACAAGGAATTCCACATAAGAGTTAGAAACCAGGGCCTGATATGCTCATTGCCCAATTCTAATCAATATTAAATTATCTTATAGATAAAAACCCCACTATTCATTTTTTTGATGCTTGACCAACACTATTGCCCAACTGACATCTACCTCAGAAACAATAATTGAGGTAGAAAAGAGCTGAAAGTATTATGTAACATTATTTTTTACTTAAATGTATACATTTTCTCTGAGAAATGTACTGTAAGAACAATTATTGTCAAAAATACATACAGAAAATAAAAGGAATTTAGATGGCAAGGAGGACAGGAAATGATTCCTCACTATACTACAATAGATAGATTGGTCTTTGGGGATGTGTTTAGCGTTTGCTTCCATTCTTCCTTATTTATCATGGAGAAATGGTCTTCACAAAACTCTTCTATTTCAAAGAATTTCAGTTTTTTCTATTTTTCCACAAATTATTGTTTTCAAATCTTCCTGAGTAAAAAATAATTCTCAGCTCACAATTTCATCAAAATATCTGTGTTTACTATTACCCCTTTGCTGTACATGCATCTAAATCCCCACAGACTTTAGGAGTCTAAGTTAGTCTAAAAAAAATACTAAAAGTCTTAATATATAACCAATATTGCTCAAATTATCAGAATGCTTTAAGGGGCCAGGTGTGGTGGCTCATGCCTATAATCCCAGCACTTTTTGAGAGGCTGAGGTGGGAGGATCACTTGAGGTCAGAAGCTCAAGACTGGACAACATAGTGAATGAAACCCTGTCTCTAAAAAATAAAATAACATAAAAATAACACTTGAACATTTCTTAACAGGAGATTTATCTGAGCAATTTAAAATATTTTGGGTCCTGCCCACAATCAGAAAACTCATAGAATTTTTATTTTTCCTAAAGATATAATCTGCCTCTGTCAGACTTCTTTGATTGATGAGCAAAAGTCAACCTCACAGAGAATTCTGTTTGGAGCAGCAATATAGAACAACATCAATGCACACACTATAGCATTATGATGAAAGAGAAAGCTGAAAATGTATTTTATACCCAACTCACTCATGGCAAATTGGAATATTAGTAATTTTGAATTGAACTGAACTTCAACTTGATTAAATTGTGTTGTTGATTACATTGTGCTCTCTGCTGCTCTTTCCTTCTCTAAAATAAAATAAGAAAAAGCTTAAAATGGAACTTCAAAGTAACATGAAGTTCACTTTTCAAAAGTTAGAACATGAATGGACTCCCCAGGGAGCCTATTTTGTGAATATTAAGTATTTTGTCTGAATTTCAAAAATAATACCCACCACCAACCAACAAGAAGGGACAATTTATTCAGCAAACATCCGTTTCATATCCATTTAGCATCCAACACGTGGAAGTCACTGTACAAGGCAGGATGAGGGTTTTAAGATGAAGGACCCTTTTTATCCCTCAAAATGTCCACAGTAGTTACAGGAGTAACATTAGACAGTAATTCCATGAATCACTTTAATGCAAGAAAGAACATGATAAGAACTGTAAGAGAGGTAATAGCTTCTGGTCTGGGAGGATTTCTATAATCATGGAAAAGTGAGAATTTAATGTTGAAAGACGAATTAGTGGAGGTGGTAGGAAGGGCCTTTAAAGAGCTTTTCAGTTATAACCATCCTAAAAGAATAATGACTGTGTCCTTCCAAAATCCTAGGGAATGGATTTCCTCACCAAAAGTGAAACAATTCCCTCTCCTTAAGGAAACCCCGTCCCTTGCAACAATGGACAAGAACTACAATCTTCTCTAACTAGTTGATGAGAGCATAGAAAGGAAATGCATGCTTTTTCACAAAATGTTTTCTACCAAGGGCAAGATGCCAATGCATATGGTACATATGAATATCTCCCTAACTCCTTTTCCTATTTTTTTCCCCATCAATTGAGACATGGGAAAGAACTGATGTCTGCCTAAAAGACACTACTTATTCATGACATCGTTGCTGATACTTAGGTATTCTTGCAACATGAATTATTGTAGACCAATCAAATACATTTCCTTTTGTATAATTATACCTGCACCCAAAATTCAGCATTTGAAATCAATGGATCTAGTAGAATTAACTGAGGACCTTACTGAGAACTGAGTAGGACATACAAATGGATAAACCACAGTTACTGATCCCAAAACATTTATACTTGCCTTGGGGAAAAAACATATGAAAAGTTAATGAACAAGAAAGTATAAAAATGTCAGATGGGGTACTGACAAATTTACACCATTAAAGTTTAGTTAGAGAAAAGATCAGAGTAGGGGTAAGTAGCTATGAAACACTTCATGAAGGAGGCAAGACTAGTAGAAACTGAACATGTGGGAAAAGGTAAGAAAGTGCTCTGGCAAATAAAAAGGGAATGGCACAGGAAAAAGGACAAAAATAGGACACCTTTGGGGGTCTTATTTGGGAAACAGAAAAGGAGTTAAGCTACTTGGAATGGAGAAAGTAGAAAAGATAATGTTGGAAAGGAAGTTGAAGTCAAATTGGAAAATTTTGACTAAAACATACCCATATAATAAATGAACCCATATATCTTTACTCAAAATTGATTTAATATACCCAGCTTTGGTAACTTTTCCCCTAAATGGTTGTATTAAAGCTATTTCATGAACGCCAGTTTTATATAAACTATGAAGTAATTGGGTGATTCCAGAACCAGGTTTCATAGAATCTTCCAATTTGACTGCCTGTTAAAAATACAGATCCCCAGGTGTAACTCAGTAACATTCTAGAAAGAAATAAACAAATGTGGTACAGAGTATGTTAAAGAGCTAAGGCCTGTGAGTCATATACTGTTTCAAACTTGCTTCTGCCATTTACTAATTGTGTGACCGTGGGCAAATTGCTTAACCTCTCTGAGCTCAGTTTCCTACTTTGTGGAATTAGTATTATAGCATAGTTAATATATTTGTTGTGAGGATTCAATGAAATAAAGCATGTAAAGCTCTTGGCATATTGTGTGATTTCATAGTACATGTTCAACAAATGATAGTTAAAAATGTTTTTAGGAAGTGCCAGTGACTATTAAAACACGTGCGCACACGCACACACACACACACACACACACACACACACACACACACAGAAATGACAGACTGAAGACATTATGGAATGGATTGACAGGACTGTTGATGAATGTGGGCAGCGAATGAGAAGGAGTTGCCAAACATAGCTCAAATCCCCATTAGATGGTGGCAGGGCAGGAGAGGGTGATGACACAGATAGTTCAAATCCTGATTGGATGTGGGTGGTAAGACAGGGGGAGGTATCAGAGATAGCCCAACTCCTGAACCCTACTGGCTTACCCTAATTCATTCTGTTCTTTGTATCCAGGTCCCTCCATTCAACCAAATTGGGTTTTTAAAATTATTGCCTTTGTTTCAGCTTTCTCATTCATTGCCACCAAGGAGCTTGCCACCCTGAGGATGAGTTAAATGAGGATGAGTTAAATGAAACCAAACCCTAAAGTGCTGTGGCAGGTCACAGTCTCTCTCTCTCTCTCTCTCTCTTTGCAGCCTCCATTTCCAAATGTGTCTGCCTGTTACCCCCTCAGTGTTTCAAGGGTGGAAACCAACTCTACTGTGTCAAAATAGGATCATCAACGAGTAAGAAAACAGTAAACATCTGTGAAGTGGGAGCTGTAAGATGTGCAAACTTGAAGATGGAAATACTACATTCTGGGAAGTGTTTGGCCTAGCACGATTACTGATAAACAGATTTACCATCCAAAAGTAATTCCTACTAAAGAGCATTCTTGTACAAACAGCATACTAGCATGTCCAGAGTTATTGACAGAAATTGTTTTGTATTAGTTGCACATGATTATTCTCCCTTGACTCTTCTATTTTGGCGTCCTCTATCTATTCCAACTCACGACACTCTGAAGCATAATAACTTTCATATAAGTCTAGTAAACATTCCTGTTCACATTGCACAAAAAATGGGACTTCTGAGGACCTTTTGAAGGTGATAGTAAGCATTTTCACAATTAGAAATAAGAACAAAAACCATAATTTTTGTTCAGTGAATTAATACACCGAAATCTACAGAACCTATAATACACATTCTTGAAACCCAACCTTCATGTATTCATTCAAGAAATAATTTCTGAGTGTCAGTAGGATGTCAGGTACTAACCACAGTCCTGAGAAGTCAGCAGGGACTAAAACAGACAAAAGCACCCGCCTTCATGAAGTGGACATTCATGTGGGGGTAGATATACAAAACATAAAATAAGCAGGTAAAATATGTAGTATGCTTGATGGTGAAATTAATTGCTGTGGAGAAAATAAAACACAAAAGGGTGAGTCCCATCCTTAATTCTCATCTTATACAAGGAGCTATCCCATGGCAATTAACATTGCTTGAGGGATAATTAGACACAAGAGGATATTACCTTGTTTAAAGTAGTTAAGAATAAACTTTTGGAATTCCTTTTTCGAAAGAAAGAGAAAAGAAATTATCTTTATCTCAGCTAAAGATTTTAAGCTGAAGCGTGTGATAGATAAGAATTTTTCAGAGAATTTTGAAGAAACAATTTTTTAAATGTCATTCTTTCTTATTCATCTGTACAAACTAGACATCCATTAGAGAAAGTAGGGTGTCATTTTGAATTGGAGGAGAGAGGGTGTATTTGGGACAGCAGTTTCAAATTTTAGGGTACATCAGAGCTACCTAGAGGGTGTGTTAATACAGATGCCTGGGACCCATCCCTAGTTTCTGATTCAGCATGCCTGGGGTGGGGTCTGAGAATGTGTTTCTAACAACTTCTCAAGTGGTACTGCTGATGATTATCAGGGATTACATTTGGAGCACACCTAGTTTAGAGATGGAGTCATCAAATAGCTAACCCTGACTTAGTCATTGATCTCAAAACCATAGCCAGCCAACCTCCAAGCAGGTGAGTGGAAGCACACTCCCTTCCATTAAAACTCACTGTGAAGCCGGGCTCGGTGGCTCAACCTGTAATCCTGTGTTTTGGGAGGCTGAGGTGGGTGGATTGCCTGAGCCCGCGGGTTCGAGACCCACCTGAGCAACTTGGCGAGACCTCATCTCTACAATAAATCAAAAAATCAGCCAGGCATGGTAGCGCATGCCTGTAATTCCGGCTACTCGGAAGGCTGAGGCGGAAGGACTGCCAGAGCCCAGCAGGTCGAGGCTGCGGTGGCTGGGAGAGGCCACTGCACTCCAGTCTAGTTGACAGAGTGAGATTCCAACTCAAAAAAAAAAAACCTCACTGTGATTCCCTCTTTGTGGAAGGAGGCTATGAGACATAGCCACCTGACAGCACCCTTACTAGACCTTATACATTAAATGCATCTTCTTCTCCATCTCATTAATCCCACAGGATGTTGGCAATGTAAAAACATCTTGTAATAGCAAAGTGGAAGAAAAGAGAAGGAAAAAAAAAGACTAGAAACAGGAAACATATTTTTTTGATGTTCACAGAAGTTGAGTGGGATCCTTTCTTTTCCCAGGAGTCAGCAACCCATCTTTTTCCCAGTCATGTCACCCCACTTCTTCTCATTATAAGAGTGGTGCAGCTCACTCTTGTAAGCACCCTGCCCTTCAGCACACCCAAGACACCAACTAATGGCAAAGAGGCAATAAATACTCCTACATCCTAAAGAAAGCCACTAACAACTGAATCAAGATACTTTCTTCAGTACTCTGCTCAACCCAGCTCTCTTGCCAACCCCACAACTTTCCAGGATATAAAACAAACCCAAGGGAGGAAGGGAAGAGAGCTATGGGAATCTGCAGGTACATGAATGCAATGTTCAGAATGGCAGTCCCACTCTTCTCCTGAGTCCTTTTCCTCGCCTTGGTGAAAAGAAAGAGGATGCTGAAACTCTCCACTGAAACCAAGCAACCAAAGACCCAAGAGAATCACCTGTAGGGTGTGAGGTTACCTACAATAAGGACATGGTGCTGCCCTCACTGACTGGATGCTGTGAAATCTTAGAGCTGCCACTGGTGAGGAGGTTTATAAGGAGTTCCTGGGTGGCATGGATTTATGCTGGGGCAGTTCTTTCTTCCATGAAATGAGACCACTTCCTCCCTAGAAAGTGCTGAAGACAGGTTGCTTACAGGGGCGACCCGCCCCTCTCTCACAGGGAGAAGGGCATGGGGCAGCCTGACTGATGAGAAAATGGATACAGTGCTTTCTCCATCTGCGCAAGAAAAAAAATGCAAAACTTGGTGCCTCCTCTGGCTCAGCATGAAGAAGCACAGAGAAGAGAAAAAGCAGGCACTGCCACTGGAGGGAAGGAAGGAGATGAGATGGGAATCAGATATGAGATCGGATACTTAACTGGACCAAGTTTTAAAAACAGAAATCTGTGTGATTTGTCCCAGACTTAATTATGGGGAGAGGAAAATGGAATTTGGCAGAACATAGTGAAATCTGGGGTGGCCATAACAAAGTCCCACAAACTGGGTGGCTAAAAAGAAAAATTTATTGTCTCATAGTTCTGGAGGCTAGAAATATGAGATCAAGTTGCTGGCAGGGTCCTATTTCCTAGGAAACCTGTAGAAGAGAATCCTTCTTTGCCTCTTCCGACTTTGGGTGTTTGCCAGCAATCCTTGGCACTCCTTGGCTTATAGATGCATCATTGCAGTTTCTGCCTCCACCATCACGTGGTTATCTTATTATCTTCCTTCTCTGTCTACCCACATTTCCATTGTCTAATAAGGATGCTAATTTTGTCAGATTAGGCCCACTTAATGACCTCATCTTAACTTGATTATATCTGCAAAAACCCTATTTTGTGGTTGCTGTTGTTGTTTGAGTCGGAGTCTTACTCTGTTGCCTAGGCTTGAAGGCAGTGGCATACACGTGGCCAACACAGCCTCAATCTGCTGAGCTCAGGTAACTCTTCCACCTCAGCCTTCTAAGTAGCTGGACACACAGGTATGTGCCACCACACCCAACTAATTTTTTTATTTATCATAGAGACGAGGTCTCTCCAAGTTGCTCAGGCTGGTCTCAAACCCCTGGATTCAGGCAATTCTCTCACCTCTGCTTCCCAAAGTGCTAGGATTATAGGCATTAGCCACTGCATCGGGCCAAAAAAAAAAAAAAAATTTTTAAATAAGGTCTCATTCATAAGTACCAGGAGTCAGAACTTCAGTATACCTTTTTGGTGGATGCAAATCAAACTACAAAACTGGTATTAAATATATATATATATCCTGTTTACAACCCATAGTAGAATCAAAGGGTTATGCCAGCTATTACATTCATATTGTTTGATTAAAATCAGTCTTGCTTTCTTTAAAGTATTATATTACTTTACTTATAGCAATCTTCCTTTTAAATGGTGATTAGTTGGTCTTTTATTATCACTTCAGTTACCTTTGTTCCAAAGAATATTTTGAGTGCACTAATCCAGTAAATTTTGTATTAGGCTAATTTGCATACCTTTTACCAGTTGAATTTTCACACTCTGATATTAATATTAATATAGCAATTTAGTACAATAAATGTTAAGAGCTAGTGATAAAATTATTATCATGAAGTAAAGAACAAAACTAAAACATATTAAACGTCAGAAATTTGAACCTTGAATCTTCAACTGTGTTCTAGAAGATTAAATAAATTCTAGATCAAAGAAAAAAAGCTTTATCTCTTAGCCTATTAGAGATGAATGCTCTGTATTATTCATGCTTGTAGCTTAAGTACCTAGAAACCAATTCAGGGTTTTTTTTTTTTTAATGTGGATTTTAATTGTTGCTGACTCTGCAATATACTGACAAATAAGTGAGACCTCCAAATAAAGAACTTGATCAATAGACATGTTATATATTTCAGTTGTCCTGAAAGCAGAGACACATCACAATTCTAAGACTATGATTTAAACATTCCAGTCCTGTGGTGATGTGGCATTCAAGCTTAACTAAAGGTTTCTTCTTTTCGGCAGTCTTCGATAAAGCTCACTAAATTTTAGAATATGTTATTGCTTCTTTCTCTTTATACCAAAACCTTCAACTCCCAAAATCAACATTAGTTTTAAAGATTGAACTCCTCTGTTATTTATAAGAAAGCACCTACAAGCTAAACTTAATCCACATCCTTCCTAAATTCTTAGTAACAAGAATCTGGCAGATCATGATGTTTCTGGTTGGTGTTGGGTACCAAACTACCCTGAAGCTTGATTAATTGGATTCTAAATGTCTGGCTCTCTTCAAGGTCACCTTCATTCTTTTGGAATACATTGTATGTGGAATAAATGAGGCATGAAGCTTCTAACCAAACAAATAGCCTGCAAAATTATAGTTGTATCCAGTCCATTTTATGAACATGAGACAGGTCACTGCTATCCTATTTGTCTTCTTGACAAGTTCTAGCTACACAGTTCCAGTTCCAAGTGCCAAATGTCAGTTAGTAGAGGTGTGTGTCACCAATCAAGGGACTCCAAGGTACAGATGGTGCGTTGAAAGTCATGCTCAGAAAGATTTATAAAGATGTTCATCACATTATTTATAATAGCAAAAAGTTACAAATCCTCAATATCTAATAATAAATATAGTCCTTTGATGTGATGGAAAAGTATGAGGCCACTGACAAGCATCTTTATAAAAAGATTTTAAGGGATATAATAAAAAGTGAAAAATCAGACTACGAAACTATACATACATAATTATAGCTATAAAAATTGTGTTTGTATATATAAATACCTTTAAAAACAATGACTGGGAAAACAGTATTTATTTCTGGAATTTGGAGTGACTTTTGTTTTCTTATTTATATTTTTCTGTATTTTCTAGATTTTCTCCATTCAGCATGCAATTTTTCTTTACAATTCGGCATGAAAAGTCATTTTTTAAAATTTATCTTCTATGTAGGTGATAAGAAGAGATAGTTAAAATTCTGCTTGTACAGACACACTGATGGCTTGTATAGTAGAGACCTCCCTGGTCTGTACTTGTCCACATGGGGAGGTTTGGCAGCTTTCGGCCAAACTTGTAAGCTTCATCTGCATCATCCATTCATTCACAATCTCTTACTAACTACATGCTAAGTCACAGAAGATAGTTCTATACTCATGCAGAGATTTTGGAGGCACTTCCAGATGGAAAGATTTTAAGGTGTACTTAAACAGTATTATACAAAGTAGAAAGCAGTGAGTTGCTCTTAAGAAATTACAGGTACAGATAATGTCTTTAAAGGAATAAAGTTCTAAAACTAAACAGTTAATAAAATAAAAATCAAGCCTAAATCCTCAAAGTTTGATAACGGCTGGAGATACTGAGTAGCCATTTAGACCTGGGCAAACCTTTCTGAAACTCAGTTTCTTGTGTGAAAAACAGGAACACCATGATTGGCTGGAGTATAATACACACACACACACACGCACACACACACACACATACACATATATACACATATACATATATTAATCACAACTACTACTAGAGAGCCGAGAATAAAATGTGCATTCAACTATGTGGGTATTATTAACAATGGAGAGGAGTTGCTGGGCTTCACACTTTATTTGCCATCACATGACACACTTCCTATCCTGCCAATCTTGCCATTGAGGCCTGATTCATTAAGAAGCCCATGGGCTTGCTTAGCATGTGCAAGGAAGAGAAATGACTGGAATATTTAGAATCCATATCAAACTAAGCTGATGAAATGTGCTTGTTCACTGTGCTCATGCAGCCATCACAACTTTGATCAACAACAGCAATAAAGGTTTTAAATTCTTTTTAGAATAGATCATCGTTCATGCTGAATAGATGGCCCAATGTTTGCAATTTTTAAAAATGGAAAAAAATTTAAAATCTATGATGTCAAAGTAATGTGGACAGAACACCCATGAATAGAAAATGAGGAAGAAATTAGATTGGGAAATTGCAAATACACTCCAAGGATTATTTGCCTGACATCACACTTTCTCCCCCACCCCCCACCCCCCGAGAGCAGGGACACCGTTTATATGGAAGAGGCTCGATTTCACTAAAGCAGGACCTTTTAACATGAAGGTAAAGCAACATCACAGTTCAAAGCCATGAGACTAGAAGCTGTTGTTCCTCATGAAGCTGTATGTCTAATAACACCAGTTTCGAGAGCAACACCTTTACTGAAACATTTCCATTTTATCACAGCTGAAAACTAATTGTTTGGACATGTCTCCCCTTCTGTTGAAAGGCAGTGAAGTACACTGTTATTACTCTGCGGTTGTCAAAAATACTGCTCACTGGTATTGGTGGCTCTCCATCTCCCAGGGCCTGATTGGATCACACTTCTGGCTCCTGGGGTGGGTGTGCCATGCAATTGGTTTAGAGCAATGAAATGTGAGCCAAGGTACATGTGTAGCTTCTGAAGAGTCCCCAAGAGTTTTCCTTTTCCTATGGCACATGTGTTGGTGACTTCTCTATCAGCCTGAGTTCCTGAGTCACTAACAAGAACAAAGCCCATCATACGCTATCAAACTTCTGTAAATATGTGGCATGAACAAAAAGTAAAACTTTCTCATTTTAAACTACTGAGTTTGGGGATGGTTTATTTGTTATATCATTACCTAGCCTACCTGTCTGGTATTAACTGTGAGTGTAACAAATGAAATGATGCCATTACGTACCCAAATTGCTTTCCAGAACATTTTCACATTTCTCCAGTCATCATTGAATATATGAGAATTGCCTTTGCATTGAACATGGTCAGTAATCACCAGTATACTTAAGGGGAAAAAAAACTTATAGACAAATTAAAATTAGAAGAGGGGAATGATTGTGCTTAGTTTTTAAATGCATTCTGAATTGCATCCATCATTTCATAAAGAAATTGATTAGGGGACGTTAAAGGCAGAAAGGCACAATAAATCCTTGTATAGAGAGTTTACCTGCTAGGGCTAAAAAGAAACATAAATGCAAAAAAATAACTAGCACTCTCCTAAGAGACTATTATGTTTGTGTAATTTTGTAGAATCTTGGAAACATTTATTATTTTTAAAGCATTTCAAAGTTGATTGAACCTACTTCATGTGTCTTGATTACTAAATCATTCCCATTATATTTCACACCAATTACTTGTCAAAACTGTATTTTAAAAACTTCAGGCATGTACTGATGATGCAGATATAGAAAAAGGATTCATCATTCTAATTTGTAATACTTAGATATAACATAAAATCCAATTAGTATATTGTTGTAACAGGTACTTTTTATTGCCCTATCTCCCCCCAAAAAATCTATTCAGCCTCCTCCCAATGGGCAATACTTCAGGAGAGCCTATCCCCAGTCTCAATCTCAGACCCAAAAAGTAAATTACAATTAGTTTAAGACAGTCAGTGGAGTCTCATTTTCTTTCCTCATGTGGCTTAGACATATACATGTGATGCAAGTCTACTGATAAGCAATGAGAAGCATCTTCTGGAGGACTTCTTTTTCAAAATATATGTATTTATTATAGAGTTGTGAGGTACAAGAGAAAATAAACTACATAAGTAGGCTGCATGCATCTGAAGTCTGGGCTTCTAACTAACCCTCACTTCCCCTGGTAGTGGACAAGGTACCCTTTGTTTTGTCACATGCCTTCCACCCTTCTTCCTCTCTCCCTCACCTAGCAGTGCCTGCCCTTGTGCTAATGTGACTAGTGTTCAGAGCCCAATTATGAGAAAGAACATGAAGTATTCGGTTCTTTGTTTCTGTGATAGTTCACTTAGTATGATTTTCTCAACTCCATCCAAGTTGCTGCGAAGTCCATGATTTTGTTCTTCTTTATGGCTATGTAATACTACATCAAGTATACGTACCACTATTTTTTTAATCTAGTCCACTTTTGATAAACAGCAAAGTTGGTTTTTTATTTTTCCTATTATGAATAGGGCAGCAGTAAACATTCATGTGCAGGTGTCTTTTTTGGTAGAGCAATTTATATCCTTCTATGTATATTCCCAGAAAAGGGATTGTTGGATCGTATGAAAGGTCAATTTTTGGTTCTTTTAGGAATCATCACACTGCTTTTCATAGAGGTTGAACTAGCTTGCATTCCCACAACAGTGTTTAAGTGTTACTTTTTCTTCACACCCATACCAGCACCTGTTTTGTTGTTGTTGTTGTTGTTGTTGTTGTTTTTACTTATTAAAGCCAGCCATCCTTACTGGAGTTAGGTGGTACCTCATTGTGGTTTTGATTTGCATTTCTCTGATGATTAATTAGGCTGAGAATTTTTTCATGTATCTGTTGGCTGCTTATATGTCATCTTTTGAGAACTGTCTGCTCATGTCCTTTGCCCATCTTTAATGGGGTTGTTGTTTTTTTCTTTTACTGCATTTGAGTCCCTTGTAGATCTTGGATGTTAGGCTTTTGTCAGATGCATAATCTGCAAATATTTTTTTCCCATTCTATGGGTTGTCTCTTTACTCTCTTGATGGTGTCTTTTGCTGTGCAGAAGCTTTTCAGTTTCATGAGTTCCCATTTGTCTATCTTAACTTTTATGGCATTCACTTTGGAGGACTTCTTCAAAAATGTATTGCCTACTTCAATATGCAAAAGGGTGTTTCCTATGTTTTCTTCTATGAATCTTACAGTTTGAGGTTTAACTTTTAGGTCTTTGATTTATATGGAGTTGATTTTTGTAATTGGTGATAGGTAGGGGTTCAATTTCATTCTTCTGCATACAGTTAGCCAATTTTCTCAGCACCATTTGCTAAATATGGTCTCCTTTCCCCAATGATGGCTATTGGTGACTTTGTCAAAGATGAGTTGGTTGAGAGACCATGTTTTTACTTCTGGAATCTCATCCTTTTCCATTGGTCTATATGCCTATTCCTGTACCAATACCATGCTGTCTTAGCTACTGTAAATTTGTAATAAAGTTTAAAGTCTGGAAGTGTGATACTTCCTGCTTTGTTTATTTTGCTGAAGATTGTTTTGGCTATTTGTGGTCTTTTTTGTTTCCATATGAATTTCTGTATTGTCATTTCCATATTGCCTATGAAAAATAATGTTTAATTTGATGGGTATTGCACTAAATCTGTCGACTGCCTTGAGTTGGATGGAAATCTTGACAATATTGATTCTTCCAGTCCATGAGCATGGGATGTTTGTTCATTTGTTTGTGTCATCTTTGATTTCTTTGAGCACTCTTTTGTAGTTCTCATTGTAAAGGTCTTTCACTTCTCCAGTTAGGTGGATGCCCAAATATTTCATTGTGTGTGTGTGTGTGTATGTGTGTATGTGTGTGTGTGTGTGTGTGTGTGTGTGTGTGTGTTGTAAATGAGACTGTGTTTTTTATTTAGTTCTCTGCCTGCTTGTCGCTGGTGTATAGAAATGCAACTGTCTTTTTTGCACATTGATTTTGTAAACCGAGACTTTACTAAAGTTGTTTATCAGTGCAAGGAGGCTTTTGACAGACTTCCTAGGATTTTCTAGATATAGAATCATATCATCCACAAGGAAGGATAGCTTAATTTCCTCTTTTCCTATTTGGATATCCCTGATTTCCTTCTCTTGCTTGACTGCTCTGAGTAGGGTTTCCAGCACTATGTTGAATAGCAGGAGTGAGAGTGGGCATCCTTGTCTTGTTCCAGTTCCTAGAGGGAATGCTTCCAGCTTATGCCCATTGAGAAAAATGTTGGCTGCAGGTGTATCATAGATGGCTCTTTTTGTTTTGAGGAATGTTTCTTCTATGTCTAGGTTCTCAAGGGTTTTAATCAAGAAGGGATGCTGGACTGTGTTGAAGGCTTTTTCTGTGTCTAATGAGATAATCATGTGGTTCTTGACTTTACATCTGTTAATGTGCTGAATTACATTTATGGTCTTCCAAATGTTGAACCAACTGCATTTTAGGAATGAAATTCACCTGGCCATGGTGGATGATCCTTGAGATGTGTTCTTGGATCTGATTTGCTAGAATCTTGTAGAGAATTTTTGTGTCTATGTTCATCACAGAGATTGGCCTGTAATTCTCTTTCCTTTTTGGGTCTTTACCAGGTTTGTGTATCAGTATGATGTTAGTTTCATAAAATGAGTTTGAGAGAATTCCATCATTCTCAATTGCCTGGAATACTTTAAATAAGATGGGTATCAGCTCCACATTGTAAGTCTTGTAGAATTCAACTGGGAAGTCATCTGGTTTGGGGCCTTTTTATAACTGAGTCAATTTCCTGGATTCTTATTGACTATTTAGAGTTTCAATTTCTTATTGTTTCAACTTTGGGAGGTTGTGTGATGTCAGAAAATCCTCCATTTCCTTTAGATTTTCTAAGTTTATTTGCATACAGGTGTTCATAGTAATCCCTGATAATCTTTTGATTTTCTTCAAGGTCAGCTGTGACTTTGCCTTTTTTGTTTCTAATTGTGTTCATTTGAATTCTCTCTCTTTCTCTCTCTCTCTCTCTCTCTCTCTCTCTATCTCTCTCTCTCTCGTCAATCTGTCCAGGTATCTATCAATCCTATTTTTCCTTTCAAAGAACCAGTTTTTTGTCTTATTGATACACTGCAACTGTGACTTTATCTTAGTGACCTGGATTTTCCTACTGATATTAGGATTTAGATTGTCTTGCCTTTCCAACTCATTTAGGTATGAGGTCAGGCTGTTTACTAGATATGTGAGTGCAATGCTGTGAATTTTCTCCTTAACACTACTTTCATGGTAAGTCCACTTTTACTTCCTGTGTGATTTTGGTGAGTTTTGCTTCTAGTTTATTGTGGTTCTCTTTATTCATTTTATCCATCCTATCTCTGATTCTGTGACTGTCATCTGGAGTAGGTCATTCTGGGGTCTTCCATTGTTTGTGCTCTAATAGCAGCTTTTTCAGGTGCTGTCCCTTTAAGACACTGAAGATTGCCTATATTTTTTCATTGATTCTTCCTCATTTGTGACAAGTCTCTCTTCCCTTTCTTTCTTCTTTGGTTTTGTTGCTCTGAAGCTACTCAATGACCCTCTGTTTTAGGGTCCTATCTGTTGCTCAACATAGGTCACTCAATGAGAGACAGGGAACACTCACTTCTACTCCATGCTCCACCCTGTGAAAGGACTCTCTGCTGAAGGTTTTTTTCTCCTACTGTTAGTCCAGTTGGGTTGGTTTTCAGACCCTGCTGTAAATACTCTGTGGAGAATGGGTGGAGGATGAGCCTCCTGTCTCTTGTTTGCAGCTTACAGCCCAGAAAACTTTCCACTGGGAAAGCCTTCAGGTGTCTTTCATGTCACTCCCTCCCTTTTCAAGTCTGTGCTCAGTACTTGAAAGAGAGCAAGTTCCCTGCCATGGGGAGATCTGCCCTTTGGGTACATAGGGCTGTGAGGTATCCTTTCTTATCTGATGGGGAAGGTTGGCCCCCACATACTGGCAGTGGGTACCAGACAAGTTTAATCTGCAGTCAAGTTTTCCCAGCCTGGGAACCTGCCTCTGGAATCTGCTGGTGGAAGACATGCTCTCAGTGGCTGCCTGAGCACAATTTTGTTCCTTGTTTTGCTTAGGCTTTGTTTGCCTGATGCTATGCCCTAAGAAGGACTCCTCTCATGTAGGACCAACAACTTGCACATGACTGGGAGAGAGGAATTGGATCCAAAGCATGCCAGGATTACTCACCCTTTCTCATTCACAGGACAGGGCTTCAGTTCCTGTGCAAGCCTGGCACATGGTGGGGTATAGGGTACCCAGATTCCAGCATCTGCTGTCACTTTCTGGTCTTTATGTGTTTGAAGAGACCTTTGTTGAATACAGGGTGCTTCATCCATCCAAAACAGTTCAGGGTGTTTCGGTCTATCAGCAGCTGTGTCTCTATTCTACTCTCTGCCTCACTCAGCAAGAAAGCTACCAGTCTGTTGCTCCACAGTAGCCATCTTGGATCCACCCCCCGCCCCCCCACCCCCGTATCCCTGGACAACTTCTACGAAGGATTTTTCTCATTCTTCAAGAGTTGGAAAGGCAAGACAATCTAAATCCTAATATCAGTAGGAAAATCCAGATCACTAAGATAAAGTCACAGTTGCAGTGTATCAATAAGACAAAA